>JAGKQL010000053.1:7753680-7775121 GCA_018398635.1 Cyprinodon brontotheroides
CAGCAGACAAGATAGAGGAGAGCAGGAGGCGGGGTTACCAATCTACTGGCTCTGGAGAGCAGAGTCCGCTACTTTTAGATGTTGTCTACAAAGTTCCAGTAGCAGAAAAAGTCAGCTAGATTTGGCGCTAGGAGCTTTTTGTAATGAAAGTGCTAGAGGGATCTGAAAAGTCGCTAAATATAGCGTTTTCCGTTTTCCATCCTGTGGTAATAGATTAGACCCACTATGTTCTTTTTTTTCTTTTCTTTTTTTTTAATGATAGCTAGATAGATGAAAACTGAACAAAACCTCAGCTTCGCCCACCTGAATATTTGTGGAATAAACTCAACAATGAAGGAAGTCACAGCCATTTCACTACATGTTGAGATGTTTTCATGCTCCCTGTTCAGCCTGGATGCTTCAACCCCCTTGATTTATAAGGCTGCTGTAATCGAGTCTCTGTTCTCTTTGTCAACATCAGATCGAAATGGACTCACTTTGAGAAGAGGACCATGAGGTTCTAGCAAGAACCTTGGAGACCTTAAAGAATACAAGATGAAGAGAGGAAGATGAGTGTGGAAAGTAGGATCAGTTGTAAGAGGCGAATGCGTAACGATGATTTTCCTGCCTCTGAACTCTGTATGAAGGTGGAAACGTTTAAGGCTACGCTGCATCGGTGGGACATTACTGACGTTTGGACGGTACGGAGGGTTTAGGAACAGATCGGAACCAGCTGCTGTTTTTTATGTAATGTTTTCAATGTCAATAAGTAAAGTTTTTTTTTTAAGATGAATCCATGGTGACCCTGTATGATTACTCTGTTAATGACCTGGATTCCATTTTTGACCTCAGTGGCTCAACCTGTGGAGCAGTTGACGGTGTTCTGAACAGCATCACGGCCAAGCGGCAAAGACAACGCGATTTGAGGGACTTTTTAAATAGGCAAAAACAATGCTTCAGGCAAGTCAAGAGTCAGAAGACATTAGCCTTTATAAGCTTACCAGTGTGTCACCAAACATGTAGGAGTCCTAACCTCTGGAAATAGTGATAGCATGGAAACCTAGGTAAACTAGTTTGAAGCGAAAACATTTTTCTGTCTTTAAAGTTGCCATGAATTATAGACCAAACTTTGAAAAGTGGATGGGAATAAAGTTTGGACATACAAACCACCACATGGCAGTGGCAGAAAGAGGACACTTTAGTTTCCTGCTCCTGTCTAGAATCTCGTCTGAGTTTCACAGAGTTGGTTCTTCATCCTGTGTGTCTCTACGATGGACCAGAGAGCTGTCCAACATGAAGACAAAGACAAAAACGTTACATTGATCAAGAACCCTAACATTCACATGAAAAGCATAAAGAAGGGATGGAATGAAAAGCCACATTTCTGTGAATTTATTGGATGAAAGAATCGACGATGAACAAATTCCCAAACATAAGAGAAACACTCATCCAGGTTTAAACCACACTGCCCTCTAGTGGATGACAAGGATTATCTTTTGAGACCGTGGTTTCACATGTAGAGCTCTTGATAAGTAGATCATGACAGTGAAATGTATTGTTACAACAGTTGTAGTCTGCAAAGAAGACCTTTAATAAACAGCTGAGGGGCAGCAGAGACTTTAGCATCACATCAGCAGCAAAGCTAAGGCCTAAAAAGCAAAAGAGAAAAATGACACATCAGGGACTCTGCCAGGGACCCCATGAAAGAACTGCTATCAGAATGCACTGAAAAGTATCATTTACATTTTTCACTGTAGGTTTTATCGCAAAATTTCTACAAAGGAAAATTATCAGAACACAAAAAGTTAAATATGCATTACCTTTAAACTCCCTAAAGTAAGCTGTGTTTTTTTTTTTTTTTGAGGAGCAGTTCTTAAATAAAACAGTGGTTATTTCTGTCGGTGTCTGTCATTAATTGTGGCCTGAATAATATCTACCAAATTTGAGCAACAATGAAATTGAAATTGTGCAGTTCTTAGATCTGTCCAATCCATCCCGTCACAGAGTTCCACTCCGTCACACTATATTCCACCCTGTCACAGATGGATTTTTATTTTACAAAAAGGTAATTTATGTTCAAAGCAATTATACACATAGTTTATATTTGCATAATGTAGATATTATGTAAGTTTCATTGTAGATTCTGAAGTCAGACTGTAAATTTTAGCAAAGAAAGTATGATCTCTTGCACAGCACATTTATTTTTTAATGCTGTACATCAAATAAAAACATAAAAAAACACTTTAAACTAACTATTGGTATTTTTGAACAAAAAGACACTTTCTGAAGTGAATAACATTTTGTCTGTCTTACTTTTATCTAAAATTACCTTTGAATTTATTAACCTTTGTCCTGTGATGGGGTGGAAAAAGAAACTCTGATGTCCGGATATAATGTGCTAAAAATACTCTCGCAGAAAATAGTGTCTGAGCTTGAAAAATATGTTTTATTGCAAGTGTTACATGTTCTATAGGCTATGAAACTAAAAAAAGAACAAAAATGTTTATGATAAAAAACTTCTAAATTCAGAGGTCCAATCTTAACACTTTCCATGGAATGACCCATATACTGGTGGATAAAAAACTTGCTCAATTTATTTGTGCCTTGTGTCACTATTTACTGGTGAAAAATGAGGGAGAACATAGAAATTATTTATTTTACTGCTACTCTTTTTATATTTAAAATATATATTGGGACATATCTTTTCTTCTTTTGGGCCCCCTTAATCAAGGACCCTTAGAATCTTCCTAACTTTCCCCCCCGATATGGCGCCCCAGCACATCATACTGACAAAAAATAACATTAAATAAAGATATGAAGCTGGATCAAACCCTTTCTAGATTCTACAGCTTCATCTGTCTTCAAGGTTCAGCAGCCAATGCAGGAGTTCAGACCCATCTTTTTCTAGAATCCATTTGGAGAAGGTCTAGCTCACTGTCCCTGCTCTAATTCATCCTAAATGTTCCTAAATGTTACTGAAGCCCACTCAGAAAGTTTAATTAAGATCTATTCCATTAAAAAGTGTTATCTAAGTGTGCTAACATTAGCTAATCCTTTATTTATCCCACAATGTGGCACTTTATGTCCAGGACTCCTGTCTTTGTGTTTGTGTGTCTGTGTTTGTCTCCCGTTCATCCACCAGGAGGCGCCTGGTTCCGGATCGCCTCCTCACACACACCTGCTAATGGTTTTTCCTCATTAGCGGAGTGCTCTTAAGCTGCTGGCTGCCACTACCTCTACCTACCTCGACGCAAGAGTGTTTTGCCAGTTTTGGGTACTCTAGCCAAGCTGAGTTTTTGCTGTGAGTCTAACTGAGTTTTTGTCAACCTGAGTTTAACTTCTTGTTTTTGTTTTGCTTCTCGGCAGGAAGTCAACCTGCAAACTGGATTTTTCGGACAACTACTCTCCCTGGAAGGATCAACTGAGCTTCAAACTGAGCTGGGGTTCCAAACAAGAGGTTTTGGATCCACTCTCCCAAGAGATCGATTTGAGCTTCTCACTGAGAAAGGGATTATTCTCCACTGCTACATCACCCATTCAAGTACCACAGGAAAATCTGAGTGGCAGTCAGTTTCTCCTTTCACCAACTAACAACCGCATTCTTAGTAAAGGCCTTTAGTAAAATCATGACAGCTCCATCTGATATCAGGGATATGATTGTTCCTTATGTTTTCTAACAGAGCACTTAGTCTCACAATCTGCAGGTTTACTAGTTGTTCCTAGAATTTCTAAAGTAGAATGGGAGGCAGATCATTTAATTATCAGGCTCCTCTCCTGTGGAACCAACTACCAGTTTTAGTAATGCATGAGGCCAGACACACCCTCTCTACATTTAAGGGTAGGCTTAAGTGTTTTTTCCTTTTTATAAAGTTTATAGTTAGAGTGGCTCATTTCATCATTCTCATCTCTATTCTCCCATTCTGCAGAATATGTTAGTTTAATCTCCTAACGTTCTGCTCTCTCTACTTTTCTCTATACATAGGTAATGTTGCAGTGTTAAAAGTAACACTTTTCACAGTATATGTGGTCCCACACTAATTCAGAGTGGGGCCAAATGTACTCTTAAGTGTTACTTTAACACTGCAAATACTTACTGTGTAGTAGTTTCGGCCTGGATTGTCTCCTGTTTGGTACAGCTGACACCACCCTGGAGAGCAATATCAGCTGTGCTGCTGCCATCAGCAACTTTGTTTTAAAAGATGTGTTGGACATAGGCCTGTTTTTCAGTGTAGTTCTGTTTTCTGACTGTGACTGGCTGGATGGCTCTTTCTTCCTCTGACATGAGGGAGCTGGCTCAGTGCTCGTCGGCCTGGCTGTGTGTTTCCTGGATAAGGCCACCTTTACATTTTGCCTTTTCTATCTCTGCTTCTGTCTCTTTGAACCCAGTCTGTTCTCCCGCATTACGGTCATCAGCCACTGAGCCTGGTTCTGCTGAAGTTTTCCTTCTTTTAAAAGGAGTTTTTCCTCTCCACTGTCACTACAAGCATGGTTAGTGTCGAGAAGTTCATTGCCTTGAGTCAATGAGTCGATGCAATCAACTGGTCATGGTTGGTTTAGAAATCAAACCTAAAATGCAGAACACCACTTGGAGACTGATAAAAAAGTTCAACAGAGTTTATTAAAGGTTTGCCCAGAGATAACATGAACTGGATTCTGGAAACTGGTCCGGGCAGGATTCTCAGGCGTCTGCAGAGAAGGATAGTTTGATTAGCCAGGTTAACAGATTAGTTGTTGAGTTTTCAGATGTTTCTGAAAATACCTTGAAGAGGTCCAGGCTTTCTTTTCTGAGAGAGGGAACCGGTTGGGTCCAGAGACTGTTGCTGGTTCAGCAGAGTGCTCAGCAGCAGCAGCGTCTAGCTTCTGACTTTCTAGTGACAGACCTTGGTTTGAGGGATTAGCTCTTTCCTTAAAGAGCAGCAGGTGGATTCCAGAGTGAGATCTTCAGGTTTGGCTCTCCAGGGCAGGCAGGCAGGTAACAGGCTGCCCATCCAGAAGCTTCCGGCCAGCGAGACAGGTTTCCTATGGCGAGAGGGCAGAGGCAGGTTAGGGTGGGGTTTCTCTTAGAGACAAAGATTCTAGTAGTTCAGAGGCTCAGGTTCGCTAACCAAACCTTGGTCAACACTGGCGGCGTTGAAGGAAGGTCTGGCTGCTGATTATTATATAGGCAGGTCTCCTGATGGGCTGATAAACATCAGCTGTGCTGGAGGGCTCCAGCCCAGGAAATCCCACAGCGCACTCTGCTGAGAAGGTGGAGAATCTCCAGATCCCATCAGTACCCCCCCCTCAAGCGACACGCCTCTTGGTCGTCCAGATGTGGGACGGGAGGGACTTCTCGTAATCCTCGATCAAGGACGGATCGAGGATAAACGAGCCAGGGGCATAGTGCGCGTCCTCTGGACAGCGTAGAATCCTCCTCTGTTAGAGTGATAACTATCCTGTGTTTCAAACCAGAAAGGGTCATAAACTTTTATGACCTCCTGTAGGTCATGAGGCAGTGAATCACTGCGGCAGTGTGACTTCCATCCAACCAGTTGGTCAATTCACACCTGCATCCTCTCAGACAATCATTGTGGGTCTTCTGTTTTAGGCCCGCCTGTTTGATGTTGTAAACTGTTAATAAAAGGCTTTGCCATGAAGGGATCGGTGTGAGAAGGTGATGGCTTTCCAAGCCAGCATCTTTCTCTCCACCCGGCTTTCACAGCTGACGTCCACAAAAACCCTGTCTCTGTGCTGATCATTTCCTTTTAATCTTTTAAACTCACATTTTTCTGGATTAAAACCCAACATTTTTGGTGCTGAAACTCGGGGAGTCAAGATCCAATTGTTCAGGACCAAGTGTAGGGACCAAGGCCAAAAATCTAGAGACAGCCGTCCACCCTTTGCCGGCCGGAGCCAATAGGTTGGTCCAGCCCTGCCCTGGACATCCTGGTGACGACTCAAGCTGAGGACTGATCTGCACAGAAACGGTACGCCTAAAGTTTTTTATCAACAGTTGGTCTGGGACCATGTGAAAGCTATAACTAGTTGTAGTCAGCTAGAATATTTGACAAACAGGGGGTTTGTTGTGAGAGATCTGGGATCGGTATTCTGTGCGTTTGGGTCTGGGACCCCTCTGTGTGAAAGCTATAACTAGTTGTAGTCGCTGGAATATTTGACAAACAGGGTTTGTTGTGATAGATCTGGGATGGAGTTATTCGCAATAGCGTTTGGGTCTGGGACCCTCTTTGTGAAAGCTATAACTTTGGTTGTAGTTGCAAAGAATATTTGTGAGCCAAGTTTGTTTACAGGTCACAGGACCTGGGTATTCTGTCGTTTGGGTCTGGGGACCTCTGTGTTCAAGCTATAACTGGTTGTAGTTGCAAGAATATTTGACGAAACCAAAGCTTTTGTTTACAGGTCTGGGACCTGGGTATTCTGTGCATTCGTATAGTCTGGGACTTACTATGTTAAAAAATAAAATAAAAAAAAATAAAATAAAAAATATTAGGCCTTATAGAATAGGTGTGTGTGACTGTGTGTGAAAGTGTGTGTGAGGAAACAATCGAACCGCTGTGTATCTGGACTAAATTCTTTAAAAATGGGACAAGGTAGTAGTAAGAAGGAAATGCCAGGTGATGTTAGATGGATGGTGGCGTGTTGTGGTGGTGACCCAGAGTTTGCCAGAAAGTAGATTGAGAAGGAGGGCTGGGATGGAAAGTTGAGAGTTGAGCCGCTGTTCGCTGACAAAGATTCAGCAGAAGGTGGAGATGAAGTTGGTGTATAAATCAAAAAAGAAAACAAGCTAAATACAGAAAAGAATTAGAAGAGTTAAATAAGTGGATTATGCAAGCAAAAAATAGGGAAAGCCAAATACAACAGAAGAAGGATAGAAAGACAGCTACAATTGCTGCTGTAAAAGTTAAAGCTGATGAAGAAACTGCTGTATCCCGTATGCTTCCTCAAAATCCTGATCCCTAATCAAATTCAAAGGGGGTGATGGGGGTTCAAGCAGTGGCATCAGCTGCGCAGGAAGTAAGCAGAGATAAACCCCATCACGGTGAATATGAACACAGCCATGCCACTGTTCCTCCTCCAGTGGCCCCACCATCGTGTGGTGATATTGGAGGAGCAGGAGCAAGGCCCCCTGTCCGTGTCGCCCCTCTGTGGATGGTATGGATGGAATTCAGTGCCCCTGACTCTTGTGGGCATGAGTTGGGAGGGGATCAGGGGGGATGTGAATCTTGGATTCGAAGTGTTACAGGGATGATTATCAAGTGGAGGCTTGTGGAAGGGGCCCATCTTCGCCCCTATTTATCCAAGATTGGCTGAATTAAAAAAACAAGAACAGGACCAAGATCCTGGGGGGGGTGCATGTGCTTTTCCGGTGTTGGATTGTGGCTAACCCTCATTGTGGTCACTCGCACCGGACCCCAAGATGGTGACCCACTGGATTGTGGACCCACTGTTCTTGTGTGTGGGCCATGGACAGATGCAGGGATGCGGACTGCCTGTCGAGGTTTACCTCCAGCCAGACAGAACCCAGTTAAATGGTTCGAGGATGTTAAAAATAGATTGAGAAAATTCATGGCAGAAACAGGAAAGCCATGGGCAGAAAAAGAACAAGATGACATTGACCCGCTAACTAAGTGGATGCTGAAGCTTTTCAGTGACAAAACTGTTCGGAAGAACATGTAATCTGCCCAGTGCTCCTTTTGTTTCCCCACAGGAAGGCCTGAAGCCTGGAGACCGAGTGCTGATTAAAATCATCAAAAGGAAAAATTGGACAGCTCCGAGGTGGGAAGGACCCTACAAAGTGCAACTAGCAACCCCCACTGCATTGTGAAAATCCAGGAGAGAGACACTTGAATCCACCAGAGTCCTTGTAAACTGATTAAAAACTTTCCACAGCAAGAAGCCCAGTTACCTTCACAGGAACCCCATAACTAAGGTGAGGGATCTGTGGTGAAATCCAGCTTCAAAGGGGTTTGGTTTTTTTAGGACCACTCGTCTCAACGCTGGTGAAGGAAACAACCTAACCCAGTCCTTTAGAGTCCTAGTTAATGGGTGTTTCAAAGGAAGAGCAGGATGATTTTTGATGGATCCACAGCAAGTCATCCTACAGTGCCAAAATGTGGTGGCAGCATTCCAAGCGCGTTGCTGAAGATTTAAACAAAACAGACTGTTATGTTTGTACTCATATTCCTACTCCTATGAATACAATATGAATTGAAATATGCTGATGTTTTTATGTATAAGAGGAGGGAAATGTTAGAGTGATAACTATCCTGTGTTTCAACCAGAAGGGTCATAAACTTTTATGACCTCCTGTAGGTCATGAGGAGGCAGAATCACACGGTTGTGTGACTTCCATCCCAGCCAGTTGGTCAATTCACACTATCTTGTTACCTGCATCCTCTCAGACAATCATTATTGGGTCTTCTGTTTTAGGCCCGCCTGTTTAATGTTGTAAACTGTTAATAAAAGGCTTTGCCATGAAGGGATCGGTGGGTGAAGGTGATGGCTTTCCAAGCCAGCATCTTGTCTCCACCCTTCACACGCTGACGCCACAAAACCCTGTGTCTCTGTTGATATGTTTTCCTTTTAATCTTTTTAAACTACATTTTTCTGGATTAAAACCCAACACCCTCCCAGTCGAGGAGCTTACTGCCAACCGCGATGTTGCCGACGGGACTCCACGATCCGGCGAACCGTGTAAGCCGGATGACCATCGATGTCCCAGGGGCAGGGGTGGAGGGGAGTGGGAAGGCGGGCACAAAAGAACTAGTGACTACAGGCTTTATATGGGAAACATGGAATGTCGGGTGGATGCGCAGAGAAGGTGGCAGGTGCAGGCGGACAGCAGAGGGGTTAATTATGCGATCGATTTTGTATGGACCGATGAACCTGGGTGAGAAGTTTCCTGGACTTCAGGGGAATGTCTGCGGTCGACAACCAAACCTCTTGGCCTGGAGTGTAGATGCAGGGGGAGGCAGGGGACGTCTCTTGGAGATCCAGCGAGGCTTTTGGTTGAGGCTGACGAGCCGGTGAGGGTGGTGATAGGTATCACCTCCAGGCCTCACGTTGGCAGCGGCGGATGTGATGATGGACTGAGTCTGACCGTTGTATCTCTCTCTGCGTCTGCGGGGAAGAGTTGAGGCTGATACCCTATGGAAACTTGGAAAGGGGGATAAACCAGTAGAAGCAGACTTTAAAGGAATTATGAGCATACTCAATCCAGCGTCAGGGAAACTGACTCCAGTCAGTAGGATTGTTCGAAGTCAGGCAGCGGAGAGTGGATTTCGAGTTGCTGGTTCATCTTCTACCGTCTGCCCCATTAGCTTGAGGATGATAACTGAGAGGTGAGAGAGGATTTTGCAATTTAATGCAGAACAGAAAGCTTTCCAGACCTGTGAGATGAACTGGGGACCACGATCTGAGAGGATTTTCTTGAGAGGAATACCATGGAGGCGAAAAACAAGCTTCCACGAGGAGCTGAGGCCATCTGGAATAGCTGTGGGGAGCTTGCTGAGGGGAATAAGATGACAGGCCTTGGAAAATCGATCGACGATGGGTTAGTATTGTAGTCATACCTCTAGAAATGGGGAGACCAGTGACAAAATCAACAGCAATATGAGACCAAGGGCCGAGGTTTAGAAACAGGTAGAGGATGCAGCAGACCAGAAGGTGGTTGGTGGGAGGTCTTGTTTCTAGCGCAGATGGAACAAGCCAGAACGTACTCTTTGACGTCTTTATGCAGAGACGGCCACCAAAATCGCCTGTTTATGAGGGCGATGGTTCTGCTCACTCCAGGATGGGCCGAGAATTTAGCTGCGTGCATCCACTGGATGAGGTGGGATCGTCTGACGGAAGACGGGACCATACATTTTATTTGGAGGACCATTACCTGGGTCGGAGTTCAGAAGCCCAGGAGCAGAGTTGATCAGATCCGGTGATCTCCCAGGAAACTTGGCTCCAACTGTACATGAGGCAGGGAGAACAGGTTACGGGTGTCTCAGGTTGATCGGAGGAGATACAGAGGCGAGAGAGAGAGAGTGGGGCTTGACGTTCTTGGAACCAGGTCTATAGGAAATGATGAGATTGAAGCGTGAGAAGAACAAAGACCACCTTGAATGCATTGGAGTTGAGATCTTTTTGCGGGAATTTGATATAGAGCCGGGTTCTTGTGGTCTGTCCAAACCAGTACTGGATGCTCAGCCTCCTCGAGCCAGTGTCTCCATTCCTCTAGGTAGGCGAGCTTAATGGCAAGAGAGTTCTCGGTCACCAACATAATAATTTTTGTTAGGCTGGGGATAGTCTGCGTGAAAAGAAAGCACATGGGTGAGTTTTCTGGTCAGAATCTGACTGCTGAGATAGAGGTAGCTCCTACACCGAGATCAGATGCATCCCACCTCAAGGATGAATTGTTTAGTAGGATCAGGCTGAACCAAGATGGGGGCACTGGAAAAGAGTTTCTTTAATTTATTGAAGGCATTTTCGGCCTCAGGGGTCCATTGGAATGTTCTTTTAACAGAGGTAAGAGCTGTGAGGGGTAGAGCTGTCTGGCTATAGTTTCTTATGAACCTCCTATAGAAGTTTGCAAAACCAAGAAATCTCTGGAGTTGCTTGCGGTTTTCAGGTGTAGGCCAATCCAGAACTGCCTTTATCTTGTCTTCTGATGGCTTCACCTGCCCGCCCTCGAGCACAAACCCTAGGAAAGTGACAGAATGTTGATGAAATTCACATTTTTCAGCTTTCACAAAAAGTTTATTTTCCAGAAGTCTCTGAAGGACTAAACAAACATGTTTCCTGTGGTCTGAGAGGTTCTTGGAGTAGATCAAAATATCATCGATGTAGACAAAAACAAAAACATTCAAAAAATCTCTGAGGACGTCATTGACAAGAGCTTGGAAACAGGCAGGAGCGTTCGTGAGGCCAAAAGGCATGACCAGGTACTCAAATTGCCCTAAGGGGGTCTTAAAGGCTGTTTTCCATTCATCCCCTTCTCTTATTCTAAGGAGGTGGTAGGCATTTCTTAGATCGAGCTTGGTGAACTCTGTAGCACCTTGTACAGGTTCAAAAGCTGATGCCAGTAATGGTAGGGGATATTTATTTTTGACGGTAATCTGATTCAAACCCCTGTAGTCAATACAGGGGCGCAGGGAACCATCCTTTTTACCCACAAAGAAAAAACCAGCATCGAGAGGAGATGAAGATGAATGAATAATTCCAGCGGCTAGAGACTCATTGATATACTTTTTCATAGTTTCACGTTCTGGTTTGGAGATGTTAAATAGTCTACTGCTGGGAAGGGGAGCTCCTGGTAGTAAATCAATGGCGCAGTCATATGGTCTGTGAGGTGGAAGAGATGTCGCACTGACCTTACTGAAGACTGGTGCCAGATCATGATACTCGGGAGGAACAGAAGTAAGGTCAGGAGAGTCCATCTCCTCCCCCTCTAGGGGACTGAATAGTAGGAGCCGCAGAACGAAGACAGGATTCGTGACAGGAGGTGGACCAGGATTCAATGTGGCGTTCAGCCCAGTTGATATGGGGGTTATGACATTCCAACCACTCGAATCCAAGCACCAGGGGAGAGCAAGCTGAAGGAAAAACAAAAAACGTTATCATCTCCCGGTGGTTTCCAGAGATAAGCAGTTCTAAGGGTTGTGTCTGATGAGTGACTTGATGAAGCTTCTTTCCATCGATAGCAGAAACTCTGAGAGGTTTAGTTAAAGGAACAGTCTCAATTTTTAACTGCTGGACCAGGTCTGAATCAATCAGGTTTCTTTCACAGCCAGAGTCGATGAATGCTGATGGGCAAGATTCTTGGTTAGAAAAGAACAGAGCAGCAGGCAACAACAAATGAGGAGATTTCTCAGATTCCAGGTGGCCCGGCCAGACTCTCTCACATCTTTCTGATCGTGGCCATGGCTTTTGATTTAGCCGGGCAGCTTAGCTAATAGCCCATGGCCATCACCCACAATACAGCAGAGACACAGTTTAGCCTTTAAATCTCCTCGCTGCCTCTCTTTCAGGGGATAGCCTGGTGTGTCCAATTTGCATGGGTTCGCCCTCTCCTTCTGAAGAAGAGAAATGAGAGACTTGGACAGGCACTGAAGAGTCTGATTCTTAGACCTTGGCTTGGTACTGGGTTCTGGGAGAAACAGAAGCATAATTAAATGCAGGAGTTGAAACAGGAAAATTCAGGTCTCTGCCTTGAGTGATAGTCCTAAGTCTGCTATCCAACCTGATGGAACTCAGGAAATGACGTCATGGACGGTGACCTTAGAGGCGGAAGTGGTTCCGGAACAGAACGGACTGCAGGCGTAGCATTAGCATTTCCCATGTAGCCAGCGTAATTCTGCAAGACTTGGTTCTGATATTCAAGTTTGTTGTGTAACTCACGGATGGTGTGGGCATGTCCAAGGATTTGAGCGTCCTGCTCCTCAAGCCTCCTCCGGAGGTGATCTGCTGGGCCTTGTGTTTGGCCGCAATGTTCTGTCATGGTTGGTTTAGAAATCAAAGCATACACTGGAAACACCTCTTGGAGACTGATAAAAAGTTCAACAGAGTTTGTGTAAAGTTTTTGCACAGAGATAACATGAACTTCTGGAACCTGGTCCGGGCAGGATTCTCAAGGCGTCTGCAGAGGCGGATAGTTTGATTAGCCAGGTTAACAGATTGGTTGTTGAGTTTTCAGATGTTTCTGAAAATACCTTGAAAGAGGTCAAGGCTTTCTTTTTCTGGGGAGAGGGGAGCGGTTGGGTCAGGAGCTGTTGGTTCAGCAGAGTGCTCAGCAGCAGCAGCGTCTAGCCTCTGACTTTCTAGTGACGGACCTTGGTTTGAGGGATTAGCTCTTTCCTTAAAGAGCAGCAGGTGGATTCAGGTGAGATCTTCGGGTTTGGCTCTCACGGCGGGCAGGCAGGTAACAGGTTAAGCTCAGCAGAGCTTCAGGCGAGACAGGGTTTCCTATGGCTGACAGAGGCAGGTTAGAATTGGGTTTCTCTTAGAGACAAAGATTCTAGTAGTTCAGAGGCTCTGGTTCGCTAACCAAACTTGGTCAACACTGCAGCGTTGAAGGAAGGTCTGGCTGCTGATTATATAGGCAGGTCTCCTGATGGGCTGATGAACGTCAGCTGTGCTGGAGGGCTCCAGCCCAGGAGATCCACAGCGCACTCTGCTGGAGAAGGTGGAGAATCTCCAGATCCCAACATCAACTGGTTTTCCTTATAAATCTTTGAATAAATTTGACTGGATGATCTGATTAACTGTGAAGTGTTTTGAGATGACGTGTTGTGAATTGGCGCTATAAAAATAAACTGAAATGAATTGAACAGAGTAAGACTTAGATTTTTTTTGTCATTTTGTACTCACAAGTGTTAACAAAAATAAATGTGGGTAAGTACAGCTATACAGAAACTAGACTATTTGGTAAGGCTTTATATTAAGGTCCTTGTAATAAACATTAGTTAACAGGTAGTAAAGCCTTTATAAGTGCCTATAGATGCTTATTAACATTATTTTGTGTTAATAACACTACAATGCATAAATAGTATCATAATATTGTTAATAACAGACTATAAGACATTGATAATAACTTATAAGAAACTTGTTAGGATCATCATAGGTGCTTACAATATGCTTATTAACATCATTATGTGTTAATAACACTATATGTATGAACAGCATTATTATAATACTGGTAATAACATACTAAGACATATAATAAGACATTATAGTCTGTTATAACAGACTATAAGACATCATGTTTAATAACATTACAAACACCTATATTAATTCAATAACCACAACCATGTCTTGCCATTAGTAATGTTTTTTATATAATAATGTTTAATCAGATTATTATACACTTTATTGGTTGAAGTTTATCTATTATAAGTTAACTATGCACTTGTTTACATTTAACATGCTTTTTTGCAGGTACTGGTTCTAAAGCAATAAAAATGTCTTATTAAGGTTGATAAATATTTTAATGTGAACTGTTTTGCCTATAAGAACATATATTTTATGCTTGATTTATCTAAGGGATTATTACACTTGTTAATAGCTTACTGTGCTTTTTACCAGATCTAAAGTGAGAACAATGCCTTATTAAGTCTAATAAATCTTCTGTTGAGCATTCATTTATGGCTAATGATTTTCACAACTTCCACATCTGGAAGGAACAATACATGTAGTCAAGGTTGATGAAAATAAGAAAATTGCTTAACACAAATATTTCAATGCTAAAGCCCAAAAAGGGTTTATTTATTGCTATCGCTTTCACAAAAAAACAAAAAATTAGTATTGGGGCATATGATGTAAAATATTCATATGGAAAAGTACAACTTTGCAAATTGAAACATTTAATTTTTATAATACAAAAATAAAAATCACCTAACGCAGGTGTTTGAAACAAGTACACTCTCTAAAATACTATAGAAAATAAGTGTAACACCAAAAATTGTAAAGTTTTTTTTTTTTATTCCACTGAACATTTTACATTTAAACATTGTTACAAAACACTCTTAAAACATGTGCTGTTACTGTCAATACCTAGACAGTGAGAGTATGATCCACTCCCACTATTTAGCCGTAATTTTAGCCTACCCTGTACATCTTAGCTATATCCTCTAGTAGCCCTTCAAGAGGCCCATCTTTGAGTTTCCTGCCCAGCCATTTGGTCTACACAATGAGACAAAGATGGTCAGACAGTAAGTGTTCAATTTGGTTACCTCTTTGCCTCCAAACCTGTTCCTTAATACTGCCACGTTCGCTCTATGTGCTGTGTATGGGCACCTGTTTGGGGGTCTACATACCACCTTGCATGATTAACAGTCATGTGATTGTAGCCAGGTTCAGGGAGGAAACAAAAGCAAGCCTTTCATCACTAATTATACAGTATCTGGTCTTAGCCTCACATGATGTGCAATCAGGGGGACAATATCTTGTCGTCTTTTTCTCTCTACAACACGCAGTACTGGCTTTCCTCTCTTGCCCCTCTGTCGCTGCACTCCAAGCATACTGAAGACTTGCCAGGTGCCACCTATTCCTCCTCTGCCATACTGTTGTGTTGATAACCAAGAACCAAAGGAAAAAAAGAAAGAGAAACAGCTCATTGGGTCTCGCAAATAACTTACAAACTATCAGCAGGACGTTTTAGGCAAACAGTAGCTGTCTGCCTTATCTCTGAGTCAGACTCGGCCCACCTTCCACTGGACCGCAGCTCTTTTTAATGCAGACAACATGACCTTTTGACGTGGGAGAAAAATGAACAAGCCCAAAATGGCCAACTGGAGAGGTTCCCAGTGAAGGTGGAGGTCATGCTGAGAGGTGGAGGTCATGTAGAAATGGCAAGACAGGTCACTGCGAAGATCATTCATCTCATACAGATGCAGATGAAGAGCAGAAAAGAGGTGATGTCTAAAAGCGCCAGAGGAATGGAGGTCATCCTGTCTTCTCTGGAGAACAGCAGGGATTTCCAGACTACTCTGAACATCATGTACATCCTCAGTGAGCTGCTGACAATCGGCAGAGGCCGCATAGTGGGAGTGTTTGTTTCCAAAGGAGGAACAGGAGTTTTATTCCAGATTCTGATCTCTGCCAGTAATGAGCTTCCTCCCAGTGAGGAACTCATGGTGCAGCTTCACTCACTACAGGCCAAGGTTGGACCGAAAGACAGAAGGTTTGGAGCAAAGGCACGTTTGAGTGGAGCTCTGAACCTCACGGTCAATGTAATAAAACAGAATCTACAGAACACAAAGCTGCTTCTGCCTTGTCTGCAGGTTCTCAGGGTTTACTGTACCAACTCGGTAAATGCTATTTCTTTGGGCAAATGCGGTGTCATGGAACTTATTTTCAAGATTGTCGGGCCCTACAGTAAGAAGAACACCAGCCTCTTCAAGATAGCTCTGGATGCACTTGGAGCTCTACTCAAATCTAAACCTAATGCTTGCCATTTGGTGGACAGTGGCCATATGTCTGTCTTGTTCACTCTGTGCCTGTAATTGCATTGCATTGACACCCGACATAGATGTGTGTTGATTCGTAAAGGATTGCTGGTCTGCCTCAAAAACATTACCAACATCAAACTGGGCCGAAAGGCTTTCTTAGAGGCTGACTTTCATCGTTCTGTTACAAACTTTCGTGATATTTTGCAAATTCTTGTGAATTTTGTTACGTAGTAAAATAGATCGATACCCGTCAATATCAACATATAAAAATATGGCAACATTTGGTAAATTTTCGGGGGATTGGCAACATTTTGATGACATATAGCAATATTTTCATATGAAAAGGAATTGATATGGTGTTTTTAAATGGCAATATATCAGCATATATGTTGGGATATTTTAATGGATCAATATTTTTTCCTCATCTTTTAGAAATTTTTAAGTCTGTAAAAAAAGAAGTTTTGAAGAAGAAGAAGAAGAAGTATTTTTATTTTTTTTTTTTAGACTTCATAAACTTTACAGAAGCTGATCAAATATCGGGTTAAATATCGGGTGGGGTGGCGACGTCCGATATTCAGTTTTAAGGCCAATACAATGGCCGATACCCATAGAGAGGGCCGATATATATCGTGCATCCCTATTTAAAAACATAGGTGGTCTCCCGTGAGGAATAAAGTTGAATCATCATTGTGATAGAAAATATCTTGACATACCATGTGGTTTTGTGTTGTCCTTCAAACATCGCTTCTCTTAAGTTGGGGTTGAACAGGCTTTTAGGATGAAATGGCAAAAATATCTGCATCAGCACCCTTTAGGGACAATGAAAATGGTTATTATGCGATGTGTAGATTAGTCTAGCAACTTAATTCCCAGCTCTACCATAAACAGTGCTTTTACAGTGTGTGCCTGGTCAATATTGAATCCATGGCAGACTAATTGAAAGCAGTGAAAATGTAAAGCCATTCTAGTACATCTGCCAGAGGCCACTGGTAGTCCCTCTTTAAATATGAAGACAGAGTGGATGGCTCCTGTTTGGGTTCCTATAGTGTCAAAGTATATTTGGTGCAGTGACAGGTGCACAAATTATTTTCTATGTGCTACTAAACATTAATGTACTCACAGGTGGCACATGTTTTTCTGTTTTTAAATGGTTGATAGTGAATATGGTGCAAAACTTGGCACACAATAACAATGCCATGTACATCAATTGCACATCATCTGCACACCCTCTTCATGTAGAAGGATTGAGGGCTGTCGTTAGTGGCCAATTATATACTGCACATCATACCTGGTCAAGAAACTCAAGGATCGTGGCAGTTTTTGCTTTAGTGATCCCTCCTTTCTTTCTGAAGATCTTCAGCAGCTGCGGGGAGTGCTTGTCCAGGTGCGCCATAAATCTGGTCAGGAGGGGAACTGCAGTAACCCGCAGAAACTCTGCATCAACCTGCACACAAGAAAACATTGTGAAATACACTTAAAATTTAAGAATAATGTGAAATGAAGAAAAAAAACAAACATTTTCTCATGTATGGGCTTAAGTATACAAAAAGTTGTAAAAAGTGTACCTCTTCCATCTGAAATAAAGCTGGCCATCTTTCCATGAGGTTCTCGATGGTTGGCTTCTGATCCACAATCTCTTGCCTCCTGAACTGAAAAGTCCTGGCCATCTTCTCCCGTATGGTTCTCTCATTGTTTCTTATCTTTATTTCAGTCAGAAGAGATGCTCTTTCTTTCTCAAGGTTTTCTGGACTGTCTCCGCTGGGTTGAGGATAGTAATTGGTCTCCCCTCTTCTCGCCTTTTTCACATTCTTTGCTGGGAAGGGAGTAGCATCTTCTCGTGATTTGGATTTCAGTGTGTTCACCATGAGCTCAGACGAAAGTCCATGTGACCTCAGCTGAGTGCGGTAGTTGCTCATCTTGCACTTGAGCTTCAGTTTCCATCCATAACTCTCATTGAAGGAGTCTGGTTGTCTCAAGCAGGGATGTTTCCGTGTCAGAGCCTCTGCAACATCACTCAGGTCTGCATCAGTGGGGTAAGCCTTGTAGGAAAAAATCTTCTCTGCCAATCTTTCCAGTATGTCGGACAGCATTTTTGATGAAGGTGTCAGTCTGGTTTGGTTCTGTGCATATTCTGCATTTCCTCTCTGAAGTAGACCTTCTGTTTCGAGGGAGAAAGGCGGGATGATGAATTCCTTTGGCCACGGCTCTTTTCTCAGTCCCTCACTGTCAGAGCTCTGGCTGAGTATGATGGTGTCATCTGTATCAGTGTTTCGTGAGGCAAGGCTTGTGTCTAAGTCACTCAGATCAGATGGGACACTTTCAATGAAACTCAGAACAATATCAGGAGCAGCTTGTATGATCTTGATTGTAGTAAGGTCTTTGATCATGGACGTTGCGCTCAAGTTAACAAATGTTCCACCAAAGTCATCATCCTTGTACTGCAGCCTGATGTCTCCAGAAAGTTTGCATACATTTTTGACCTGTTCAATGAGCTCTTCAACTGTGTCCGGCACCCTTGATAATTCCATCCTCTCAGCGCTTTCGTCACCCAACAAGATGAGGAGTCGGACGGGAGTGGCCATATTGCAAAGTTGGATCTCAAGTTGTTGATGTAGATGCCCTGACAGTCAGTGACGTTCAGGAAGCTGGAGTCAAAACCTGGGTGGCAGGAGAATAAAACGAAAGACAGAAGGAAAGAGAAATTATTAATTCACATTCACAACCACCCTTGTCAACATACAGATGAGATGAAAGCTTTGAGTTGTAATAAGTAAGGTGCATCAGTGCCCCTTTAAGTTAGTCTAATATAAAACAATGCGTATGTACCCCTTTTATATCAGTACAAGTGCCCCTGTCTGTTAGTCCATTGTCACAGTATGTCAGCCCCTCAAGGTCAGTCTAGTCACACGGTTTATCCATGCCACATTAGAGGTAGGTCATGTAATTCTTTTAGAAGTTAATTTCCTTAATACATGCTGCCCATTCACAAATGTTACCTTTTTCACAAATAATTACCACCACCATGCCATTCTAAGTATTCATTTCAAATTTCAAGTAGGCATTTTTGTCACCTAGTAAATACAAGGTTAATACTAAGTAAATATTCTGGAAAATATCCCATTAGAAATATTCAGCACAGTTGCAATGGGCTGCATAGTTGCAATACCCATTCTGCCCACCATGCATACTCTACCTTTAAGTTAGTACAGTGTCAGTTTAGTGCAGATTTTGAAAAGTGATAAGTAGAATGAATTACATTAAAATAGAATGATTTCATGAATATGCAGATCTTAAATGTTAAAAAAGAGAAAAATATTATGCATACCTTAAATTTGAATATATCTTTTCAGGGTAATGAAACGCACTCCTCCCACAGTGTAAGCTACCAGGGGATATGGATCAGTCAGTTGATCCGATTCCACAAGTATTATGTCATTGGTAGGGCTCACTTCAACTTCGAAGGCCCTGAAGTGTTCCCAGTGCCACACTCTCAGTTTCTTAACAATGAAAAAAAGTCTCTCCTTCAGAATAAACATGTGGATGATCTCAGTAAATTCTGGAATCCCTTCCAAAGACCCATGTGCAAGTATCATTCCATTTCTGTAGTTGAATCCACTGAAAGTGACACTTTTAGCCAGGCACACATTATCCATTGTTGGGTGCTTGAGCCGTATAGCTTGTGCAATATGCTCTTTTAACACATCAACAGAAAGAGTTGAGACAGTTGACACTTCCAGAAGAGGTTTTTGAGGGTACATAAATATCTGCTGTGCCATATGAAATTGGTGTCGCTCCGCCAAAGACAGCAAAACATTCTTGAAAGATCTTGAGTAACGAACAACTCTTTTAAAAAAACTGTGCTTGGCTTCATATCTCAAAGTCCAAAGACAGACTAATGGTCCAAATTTACGAATTAGCTGAGGATAATGTTCCAAAAGATGATGCTTAGGCAGTAGACGGTAGTCTGGGAAAACCTCTTGAAGTCGAACTCTGTGCTCTGATATCTTGAAATTCAAATATGCGATTGATTCCTCTGTATGGACAGGTGAGACAATAAGCTCAACTAGATCTTTTAAGTCACCCAATATTTTCCATGCTGGTTCATCCACAGGTACCTTTTGACCGACAAGGAATGGGAAAAACCTTAAGAGACTCCAGTTTTCGTGAGAATTGCCTCCTATTGTCTTTCGAGATGCAAAGTTCAATGGCACTGGATGGGGACAATTAACTTTGTCTGTCCACTTAAAGGGGAAAGCTAGTATAGACTCATTTAAATATGCAAAAGTAAAGTACTTCTTGGATGTGAAAACAGAAAGACAAAGCGCAATCTCTGCGGTCTGATTCCTTCAAATAAATCATGGGGCTTAAAATCTGGGGAAACCCGTGGTAACTTTAGAAATGACCTTTGGGTTTCTCAGAGAGGACACATCTCAACTATGACACCACAAAGTGCCAGAGAATCTTGTTCAAAAGGATTTTAAGGTGTTCTGGAGTGAATCTGTTCTGTTCTTAATGTAAACGCTCCACTATCTACAGTTTTAGTTTGAATTTCTGATCTAGATGCTGTACAAAATCGACACAGGTGACCACTTGAAAAGCTTTCAACAAACCCAGCGATACCATGTGCTCCAAGGTTATCGGCTATCACACACTGGATCGTTCCCCTAACACATTTCCCTAACTTCTGCAAAAAGACACCGTGCTCTTCTAATGAAATTAAATCACTTATGAGTGGCTCAAGTACAGTCTCATAGCCATACACTTTCAAATCATCACTTTTGACTAGAAGAGCCAAGTAAATTGATGACAGTGAAGACAGACAACCAGGGATCAGATTGCCTAAAGTCCAATAGAAGGCACAGATTTTATGTTTTCTCCGTGATGTCCCAATTGGGTTGCAGATTTCAAACTCGTCTACATAAAGATTTAGTGAAATGGCACAGTCTGCAGACAGAAGGGTGTTGTTTCTGAAAAAATCACCATCAAAAGGACAACTATATACTGTTTGATCGCTCTCTGGTGACTGATATCTCTCTCTCAAATGCACAGTTTTTGCCAGAATTACATCAGAATTTAGAATTTGCTGCAATGTTTTCAGCACAGATACAAACTGCAATGATTTTTGGTTTCTTTTATCAAGAATGTATTCCAAGGGAGACACTACGCAGAATTCTCTTTTATAATATGACTTCCGTTTCCAACTAGTAGACAATGGCCCTTGTTTCCCTATTGCTTTATGAATTGGGTGTGAAGAACAAAGAAAAGTGGCCAATTGTTGAACAACAGATGCTTCCACATGACAATTATTATCTTCCAAATGCTGGTTAATTGCTGCTATACTACCCGGCACAGAGACATCTCCAATGAGATGTTCTAGCTCCTCAAGCAATTCATTTACAGCTGTAGCCGAGACTAAATATGTATGTTCTAATTTAAGTAAAAGTGAAGCTAATTTCAGTTCAACTTCCTTTTCCAAATCTCTTGACTCTTCAGTGGTTAGCTCTATTTCTTCATTCAAGTCATAGTCAGA
>JAGKQL010000053.1:7775621-7793621 GCA_018398635.1 Cyprinodon brontotheroides
TTTCTTTAGAAAAAACAGTCCAATGCGCTCCTGCAGGGAAGTGAATTACTCACAGGGTATTGATTAACACCAAGCCTTTGTTGCCAATATCATCTCCTGGCATGATTTAGACTCTAAATATTGATTCTGTTCATGCTTATAACTTCATCCCACTTTGAAATTAATCTCTGCGTAAGTTGCAAATAAAACATCCGCAGATGTGAGCTGAGATAAGCGCAAACGGCGGTTCTGTGCGGCAGTAAAGGGTCTGATCTCACCTCTCCCTCCCAGTTCGGTAGGGTATAGGGGAGAGAAAAAGCATGTTCAGTTGTGGCTTTTCTTTCTGGGGTCGTTTCACTTTTTCATCTTAGACAGGTGACCGCCGGCTCACCCCTCCACCCCGACCTGCTACCGGGTCCAGAAGCCGAGCTGGGTGCTGCTTTAACCCGGTTTAGACATTCTGCGACACTCCAAGCCCCTGGGAGACGCATGCCCCTGGTCTGCAGGCTGGCGTGGCCGCATGGTGCACAGTCGCGACTGTAAATGGAGAGGCAGATGAAAAGAAAAAAGGGGGTCAATTCACCAAAAATGAAATGAACTGGAATATTACCTTACCGAAGACAGCAAAAATAAATGCAAGTACAAAAATAAATAAATGTAAAAACCCTCACAGGCCAATGCTGGGGACTCACGGAATTTCGATGAAAAAATAAATAAATAAATGAGAGCATCACAATCATTGGGAAATCAGTGAAATCTATTTCCAGCTCGCATGATCTAACCCTTCACCCTCCCTCGACCATTAAAGGAAGCTTTTAATAGGGAAATAAAACAGCGTTGCTGGAGATTTGCTTCCAGGCGCTCATTTTATAAATAGATTCGATAGGTTAATAGAAGCGCGCGGTGATGGAGGAAGGCATGATTTATCTGGCATGCATGCGGACTGCTGGCTTCAAATTCATTCGGTTTTAATGCAATTTATTTCAGTAAATACAAGTAAATATAAATAGTCTTTTTGCAGAAAGAATATATATAGTATATATATATATATATATATATATATATATATATATATATATATATATATATATATATGTAATTTTTTTTTAGGATAGAACTTTATAATTCAGAATTATAATTCATATTTTTATTTTACTGAACTACAAATACAATCGAAATAACTCGATACTAAAACTTAACGCCGATTGCTTGTTTAAAATTGTAAGAATAATAATAATAATAAAAAAACCTTTATAGTTTAAAAAACTCTTATTTTGTGTGATTAGGTTCGTCAGATGTAATCTGCACGAATCTGATCAAAGCTTTCTCATCCGCAGACGGAACTGCTTTTAACTCGGAATCATATTTTGACTAACTACAGACAATGCTTAAATACATTTTTTTTCATCCTTTTTGTTTATCCTATACGTATTTTGATCACATTTAATTTATTAAAAACTAAAAATGTATTTTACACAATATTAAGGCACCATGAAAACAATATTAAATTTCCATTTTAAATTACTTTTAATCCCAACATACATTATTTTAATGTATGCTGGTGATATATATATTCTTTTGAATACATTATTTCATTTGGGAATTATTTTTTTCGCCTTTTTTAATATATTTTCCACTACATTTAAATTTTCAGTGCTTTAGATATCCTAAAACAAATCCAAAATAGTTTTGTTGATCCATGTGAATTATTTTGCACAAATAATGTCTGTAAATTCGAAGATAAACTTCTGAATATCTGTTTTTTGTTAGTAGAATGTGTTATTTTTTAAAGATTTGCTTTTATTATTACAAAAAAATCTTTCCTTAAGTGATTATATTTTAGTAATTACTGAGTAATTACACAAAGCTTCCATCCTGGTATTTCACTAAACCACAAACGAACATGTATAATCTCTCCATCACGCTAAGTTGTGTTTTACAGTTCTAACTGGACTTTTCTGATTTATTTAGATGAGCGATTCTGACTACAGGTGGATTTCCCTGAGGCCCCGCTCACATCTACAGTGTGGCCCCCTGGGAGGTTCCCGGGCCCTCGCTTCAATTTGGGAAACACCTCACTCACACTTCAAACATCCGCCGTCCCTCCTTTTTTTGCCATATTTATAACTTGATATTTGCGCCAAATATGAAAAACAACGCTCGTACTTACTACTCGCTGTGTGTCGATCTCGCGTTAGGAACACGTTGGTTTCTGCAGAAAAAAAAATGTAGGAGAAAGTCCTGTTTAGGAAGCGGGTGCAGGCTGATTATTAGATCCGTCCCCGCAGAGGTCCAGAGAGCCGCAATCTGTTGATTTGGGACAAATATCTGCCACAGTCCCATCTGGCCGTCTCGGCTTTTTCTCTCTCTGTTATATTTTGGGGCTTGTCAAACGGCAAAGCAAAACACACTTTATTACCGTCACGTGTTCCGCCTTTTTTCCTCTGTGGGTCTACATGGGTTCATAAATTATTAGGGCCCTGCACCGAAAGCCACTTTTATTCGATAATGGCGCCAAAAAGAAAAGTGGGAACAGACCTTTAATCTGGTCTACGGGGGCTGTGCTTTGGATAATTACTGATCTGGGCTCTTTTTCTTTTCTTTGTTTTGCTCTAGTAGAACCAATCTTCTGCCTTTCAATGATTATCTTCTTCTTAAACTGATGGATTAAAAAACATCTAATCTGAATCCTGCGCGTTAAAGAGACGCATCCCCTTGTCGTTTTTTGCTCCAAAAAACAAGCAGAAACTGACACTGTTTGCATTTTTCCGGATGTGTCTGAATGCTGTCGGGAACATTTGTTTCCTGCTTTGATTTCCGTAAATGGGGAGCAATAAAGCCATAAACAAGCTCTGTGAAAACACACTGCGGGCTCTGTGTGTCAAACTGACACAGCTTTGCTTGCTTTAGCTGCTTTGCCAACATGCTTTTTGGGGGTTGACTCGAAAAACAGGACAGGGAGAAGTTGCAAACACTTTTACTGCAAACCCAAATATGCACCTGTTTAGGTTGCAAATGTATAGGCTATATGTCTGATCGGAATGTATAAAAACACCCTTATATCCTCAGTAATCACTCAACAATATAATGTTAAATAATAATAATGAAAAAAACATTTTCATTAAAAATATCCAGAAATGCGAGCGCAGAACAACCAATAAGATTGTAACGCAAAAGATTGTGCGTAATGACGCACCTTTCAGTGCAGATATGATGAACTGATCTGCTACAGCAGCTGGAGGGATGCAGCTCTGTTCGGGGGCATACAAGGTAAAATGGGTGAAACAAACCACGACCTCGGAGCTGGTGCAGCTGAAGGTAAAGATGGAGCCTGCCTTTTGAGGCTGAACCGAATCTGCAGCGTAGAAAACCATCCTTAAGTCTAGGGCGCCCTCTGGTGTTTTTTATATAATGCACCACATTGCTGCACTGCAGGCAAGCTGCTTTTTATTCATCAAATCTGCACCATTTACTTTCTTGTGGTGGTTTGTGCGCAGTTGTTCTCTTATAAAGATGGACATGTCTACAAGTTATAATATAATCAAAAAGTCATTGTTTCAATTCAATCAACAAGTTAATCCCATTTTTAATAAAACAAAACCCTAGAGTTCTGTTTATCTTTGAGAAGATGGGTGTTCAACTAATTGCAGTATCTAATGGCTTTAATCTACTCTACTTAATATATTCTAACTAAGCTTTTGATACAGAAACACATGTTAAGCCCTGATTATCATGGGGATCAGAGTTGATTTGACAGTTAACCACCCCTTCACAAACCTCCACAGTCAGGGCAGGCCTTAAAAGAGCAGTGCAAGAGTGCTTTATAGTATATATACGGAAAATTTGGTGGAAGGAAGCACTAAACAAGGAGATGCACTGGGAATATACAATTTGAGAGGTTTTTAATATGCAGGTCGTTTTGAAAATCTAAGGTGAAATTGATAACTTGGACATTAGAAACCATTATCCCGAAAGCATAGGTAGCAATTGGTTCTGTTTTCAGATTAAAGTAAGTTTAACTGTAAAGAGGAATATGAGAGCTGAACACCCCTATTAAATAACGCTGGACCTCTCAGTATTTACTGGTTAATTCATGCAAAAGGTAGTTCTTTATGTTTGCAAAGTTTTCTGATAGAAAATATCCCTGTGTGTGAAAACACAGGATATTTTCATCCATATTCTGACGTGAGCCCAGGGATCTGCTGTAAATCAAGCCTCCAGTTTGGGGGTCACTGCCCCAAGGGGCCCATTGACCACGGTTACCACTGATGCCTTGACCGCATAGGTTTTCCAGCTCTTCTTGAGCCCCTGCTATTTATCTAGTTTCTCATGTTTTTCCTGATGTTGCAGTCACTGGGTATTGCTTTCTGTATAGGCAGTGCAGTGCCACTCTCTGACAGAAGTGTGTCCAGGGTAGTGAGTATTTTACATTTACTGCTACCAGAATGCAAAAGCTTCTAGTTTTCCCCGGTGATATGCAAACAGCAATGACACCTTTAGGTTTTTGCAAGCATTTAAACAGTACAAAACCAATTCTACTGTTTGATTCATCTATTTTCTTCCAGTCTTCTAAAAACATCTCTGAGGTTTTTATCAGCAAGCAAAAAAAAAAACAACAACAATATAAGTCATAATTTAAACATTCCCTTTTTAAGTAGTGGCCCATATGCTGACTCATATATTTACATTTTGGAAATATATTTGTATGTTGAATTTGGACAAATGCATGATGGCCCCTCCATGCACAGATAATTAAGTGCAATGCGGCTAGGTCGGTGTTCTAACCAGTAGGTGGCAGTGTTGAGTCACTAACCAGCCTTTAATAAAGTGGTTCATTCATAAAGAGCAAAAACAGCCTTTTAACAGCAGTTCTTATACACTGTATGGCTCCATCTTTACTATATAAAATGTAACATCTGGATGTCTGCAAACAGAAAAGGGAAAAGATATACTCTGATAGATAAAAGCCTTATTGGTTGTTTTCTGATTTTATTTCAAAAGTCTTACCTGCATCCAGTGGAGGAAATCTGTTGCTTTAGTTATGTAGACCCTGAAATTTCGTTTGCAGAAAACACACACACAAAAATAATGAAAATTAATTTAAAATATAATCAGTGTTGACACATCTGACGTTTTTTAATAGTTCAATCAGAACAACCTGTTTTGGTCTCCATTTTAATACATAGCTACTTCATCTGTATTCGACTTTTATTGCGGTGAAGCACAATATGGGCTCTTTTCTTCATCACAGGTTCAGGCAGCTGCGATTTATACAACCCATACAAACATAAAAACCTTTCAACATATATTGCTGGGATTTTTCCTTCTTCTGTGCTTTTCCCACCTCTAGGGTTTGAATTTATAGCCTGACTCTTGGTTGCATCACTGTCTCCCCCAGCTTTCCTTTGTGTCTTTGTTTCTTTTCTTCTACTATCTATTTCCCTATATCTATAAGGACATTTCAAATAAAGACTGCATTCTCCAGCTGATACAATTTACTTCAACCTATTTCAAGTTTAATTTCAGATGAAATCAACACTTATCACTCAAAAATAGCAGTTAGAGCACAGCTGGGTCCCTGATGATGGGTGGGTGTGCCACCCCTTTTTGAGTCTCCACACACACATAAACACACCCCATCCTGTGCCGCATTGCAGTAGGTTGTAAATACTGAGTGGCAGTCGAGCTCCACTGAGCAAGAGCAGTGAAATACTGTCTTGTTTCTCTGCATCCCTTCCTCCCTCTGCTGTCCTTGTCGAAGAGGGGAAAAAGCTCATGCAAAACTCCCCTAAAAAAAAAGAAATAAAACAGAAAAGAGAGGGGAAATACTGCGTCTTTTGTTTCTTCAACAGTCAGGCTGCCTCGTAAAACAGAAAGTCAATGAAAAAAAGCAGGGTAGAGAAAGTGTCCCCAATCTGTCCCTGTCCATCTGTCCAAGTGCATGCTCTGAGGGAAGACTAGATTCGTTTACTTTCCTTTTTTCTTCAACCATAGATTAAAAACAGGTCAGTATAAAAGAGGATAAACAAGATAAATTCCTGCAGAAAATCAGGTAATCTTCAATCAGCGTCTCACATCCTTATGAGTCATTTTAATAATAAATAAAAACAATAAATGTTACAATTGGTATTAAAAGCCTTCAAATTATTGATGCGCATTTATTATCTATATTATAATAATATTAAGTAGATCTATTATCAATTCAATTTTTGTGAACCTTTCCACTGTGGCGCTTTTGCAAAAATCCCTCGGAATGCATAGATAGCAGTTTTTTAGATGCAAACCAGTTTATCTCATGATATATGTGATGCATTATCGAAATAACATTCTGCATGCAGCGAATGATGCATGAAATGATCAGTTGGCAGTTGCAGCTAAATTGATTAAACCATAACTTTCAGCCAGAGCATCAGTACCTGGTTTATTTGCCGCGATGCGTGGACTCCATTTTCCTCTGCACCAATCTGGGATCCACGGAAAACCTGGAGAAGTATCAGATATTTGGATTAATTATAAGAGAAGTACAGCTAGTGGGCAACAATGGGTCTAAAACATCCAACAGTGTTTATATAATCAGTTTGATGCGCTGTTATCTTGACTTTATTCCCGAATTCTGCAAATCAGATATGTTTTGAAAAAGAAACGTTTAACGAACAGAGCAGCTGCAAAAAGAGAAACAATGGAAAAATGAAAGGAAAACTCTTTACCGAACATGGAGGCGCGCAGGCGCTCGGAGGCTCTTTTGCCGCAGGGGCGCGTGGAAAAACATGACCGCGAGGGCACGCGGAACGCGCGCGCACATGATCACTGGGCGACCACCAGGTGTGCACCCGCTCATAAAAAACGTTTTAAGAGCTGTGAGTGTGTCAGGGAGGAGGTGTGGAAAAAAAAAAAAAGAGGGATTTTCTTTTCTAACTTTCCCCACACTGAAATACAAATACCCGCTATCTAGAAAAGCTATATTAGATTACTTTTAAAAAAAAAAAAAAAAAAAGAAAAAAGTATAAAAATTAATGTGATATTAAATTTTTTTTTTTGTGTGGGCATTTAAAAATGGAGTTTATCTAAAGCTTCTTCGTTGCGCTGTAGTCTAAAACAATTATAGCTTTAGGGCTAAAATGCACAAAACGAAATCACATTAAGTTATCATTCTGATCGGGTTTAAAACTCCTAACGATACAGTTTAACAGGTGCGACATGATAGGCCCAATAAAAAGCGCGTTACCTCTTCCAAATATTACTAGTCTGATCATTAGTTTTTGCGCGCCATCATTAGAAAAACCTCAACCTTTTTTTTGCGTGCAAATAAATACTATCTGCAGCAACCGTCAAGTAAAAAAATAATTTAATAAAAATAGGAATTAAAAAAGAATGTGCTTATTTTTCAGTCTATTAATTTCTTCAAAATCACTCTTGTTTTCTCTCACTTACTGACAAATAACTAATGAGGTGAATCTCATTAGATTTCCTCTGGTTTCATCATATTCTTTTCCTTAAATGCACATGGGGGTTTTTTTAATGTATCCTAACTTTTACACTTATTTGTTAGCATTATCTCTAGTATATAAAAAAAAAGTTTGTTGTTAATCGCGATGAAAAGTGATGTTTCCTCCCCACGTTTACTTTTAAAATCAACCAAAAATTATTTAACTGACCGCCAGTCCGCGCCGAAGAGGCCTCATCACAGCACATAATTTTGTTTAGTTTGAAAAAGGAATAGGGAAAATACTGCAAAACAGGAAGGATAAAATGCTTTTTTAAACAAACAAAGAAAACAAACAAAAACATGTAAAAAATTAAGTGACGCATTTGGACTGGACATGATGTTATACCTCCTATACTAATAATAGCTATGTTAAATATTTTAGGTAAAGTGGGTTTATATTCTGCTCAAAAAACACACCCAATATAATTCATTTGTTTGTTCCCCTGATAAAAGGGAATAAATAATGATAATAAAATAATAAATACGTTTACACATGGAGAAAGTACAATAAAACAGCCTCACTCAAAATGTAGGTAAATACAACACTGCCACCCCGTGGTCACAATTCGCAACAACACAAAACTCTCCTGATTGTGTTGCTGTTAATCAACGGCCTTTAAACTGGATTAGTTTATAATTTGCGTTGAAATGTATTATTTTAATAACTCTTACTTTGAAAATGAAATAAGTTTTATATTTAAAAGGGAAATACTAGGCAACATGCTTCAAATTAAGGCAAGCAATCAAAAAATAATGAATTATAAATTACTGCAGACTTAAGTAAGACAAGAACATATTTTTCAGGTTGTAAATCCCCCAAAATGCACTGAAGCGTATCTTTATAGTTAGGTTATTTGATAAAATTAGATAAATCCATCCAGAAAGCAAAAAACTGACCAAATGTAAATATAGGCACAAATTTGTTTTGTTTTCTTTATCTGGATTTACACAGTCACACACAGAATGGATTTTCCTGTTTTTGTGTTTATTGGCGACAGAGGTTCATTTTGCGCTCATCTTGCAGTCAGACAATAATTTTCTAATTTCTGCTGCGAACATTCAGGGCTGAAAAGCAGGGGAAGTCGTCTCAATAAAGCCATAGACGCGCTGCTCGTCTGGCCTAAATTACTTTATGGTCCCAGTGAGTGTGGAGAGGAATGGAGTCAGGGCGGAAAGTCACGTTTATTCTCCAAATGCAGCCTCGCTGTTGCTTTACGATCCTGCAGCAGCCTATGGGATGGGATTATATGGCCGCAATAAACGAGGAGAAAACTGGAAGCTGACTTTGAAAAAGAAAAAAAAAAACAGAATGTGTCTCTGCGGGATAAAACTCAGCTCTCAAAAGCCTGCCGGAGAGCATAAAGGGACACCTTGGCAATGGGATTACTTTATAACCACAAACATATTAAAGAGGATTCTTGCTCTGCAGAGCATGGAAAAGTGACAAGCAGCTTTTATTTATCATATAATAAACGTGATGAAAATGTGGCGAAAAGCCAATATGCAATCCAATCCACTACTGTTTATGATCAATTCTTTGGTCTAAATCAATAATAGGCTGTTTTATTCTCTATAATGCTCCTGCAACTATCCACCAATAAAACAAAGGTTAGACTGTAAAGAAGATTTTTATAACATTTGGGAGTAGAAATAATTTAAAAAAAAAAAATAAATAAATCTGGTGAAAAATCTTGTAGTAATTTTCCAAATGGTGGATAATTACCCCACTTACCTGTTAGAGAAGGTGTAAATAAGTGTAAATCTCTAATTGTGTGAAAGAAAGCTGAGCTAAATATTAGCATTTGGAAGGCTGGCAGTCTCATAGGATATTTATTTTTCTAGGTTGTAATAAAAAAAAAAAATCATTATTTGTTGAGTTTGCTGGAAACTAAAAAAAAGAAAAACTCTTCCAGGCACAATTTCCCATCCTTGATCTCATCCTATCAGCCTTAATGTTTTATGATTGAATACATGAAGAATTAGAAAATAGCTCACTAGAATCATCACTTGAAGGACTATTTCTAAATGCAGCAAAAAACAAAACGAAAAACAAAAAAAGATGTAAACTTTTTTGAAAACTGCATTTTAAATCTAAAATATATGATTAGTTGTGAAAACATAATTAATTTCAATAGGTTCAATTGGAATCTAGTCATTTTTTCTCAAAAATAAGTGCATTTTATCTTGGATTGAGGAGGTAAAACAGACATTTTGCCAATTGAACAAGACTATTTAAACTTAAAATAAAAACACAATTGCATTGTCTTATTTCAGAGTGTTATTATCTAATTATCTTATTTTAAGAGTAAAGACACTCATTCCATTGGATAACTATCTCATTAATGGGTAAATACATTTCATTTAAGGAATTTTTACTTATTTCTAGATCGTTTTTTACAGGGTTATATTCAATACCCTTAAGAATCCCAATTTGTAATTCCCAAATACACATCTTATGGTTCATAAATGTATAGCTTCACTATAGTTTTGGTTTAATTATAATTAATGTAATTTATGTTTTCAGAAAGAGATAATCAAATGTAAGTGAGATTAATAAAAATAAATTAAATTATCCCTTTTTGTATACAAGCAATAACTGAGTGGATAAACCTTAGCTTTGTTAGCCAGTCTAACTTTACTGTGTTATTTCTTATAGAGTCCATGTGAAAAACAAAACCAGACTTTAAGTAGTTGAAGACATCAGTCCATTCTTTTTTTTTTTTTTTTTTTTATCTGTCAACTGTTTGTGCCCCACAGGCTGAATGACATCCTGGGTGGTGAGCCTTATCCCTTACACCAAAACCTTCCACTGAAAGGTGCAAATAAGATCTGTCATGTAGCATTATAACCTTTCATTTTCTCACACAACCTTCAGAAGCTATAAATCCGTTAAAGGTGATAATCATGACTGTTCACTACATAAAATAGCTAGAATATAATAAGAGAACAGAAAATAAACCAGGGGAGACATATTTAATAACATCATTGTTGTTTTATTTAGAAAATAATAACAATGAGCAGCATATTCAAAAGATGAAGGCCTTAATGATGGCACCTTCCAGTTCAATGAGAGAGAATGCGTTGTTTTGATTCCACCTCCTCATCTTGAAAAAAGATCAGGAAAAATCACTTTTTTATATGGAAGAATTGTCCCCACAAAACATACATTTAATTTCCTTTAAGCTAAATATTATAATGATATCACCTCCAAGTTGAGGCAGAGCATATTTGCAAACATGCTCTAAGATCTAACAGAGCCTAAAGTGAACATAAAAATAACCCTTCATGTAATAATATTGTACTTTATATTCTAAATCTGAAAATTGTGCGTTTTATTCCCATATATGGTAATCCCTGGAAACTATTTAAAAATGAAAAGCTGCAGGATTTGTCGCTGGCCATGTAGCTTAGCAATGACTGGTGTGTGTTTGCGCATTTACGGAGGAAAAAAAAAGGAATGATGACATCATCTACAAGCAACAATAGGAACAATGACGCCACAACAGTAGCAACGTACAGTAACAACAAGAAATCAGCCTGTTTCAGGCCACATGCACGCTTTTAGAAAAAAAACAAAAACAAAACAAAACAAGTAACAGATTAAAAGTTCTGTCTTCTGATGATATAAGGGGGGAGACCAGTGTCGGTTGTAACACAGAGAGTGTGACACAGACACACATCTAGACACAAAAAGACACCAAATTAGACAAAGAAATGTATTAATTGTTACGCTTATTTCAATAAAATAAGATCAATGGTTTATGAATAAAGGCTATTTTATAATCTATGGTTTAAGATTAAAAATTAATTTGTTGCATGCTCATAAAAAAAAAAAAAAAAAAGACAAGTTTTGAAACCAGAAGGGTGCACCGATTGATGTGCCGCTGATTGAGCCGCCATTTTCCTAAAACTGCCTGATCTGTGATGAACTAATATGTGAAGCTGATGTTATAAACGGATTTATTTCTACAAAGCTCGGAAATTAGCCACTATTTACTCTCTAAAAACTTTAAATCATATTTGGGTGCAGCTACCCCTGATGCAGTAGCAACAAATTTGTATAGTTTCAGTATTGTTCAGAGTTTTTCAATAAAAATATGATTGAAGATGGAAAGTGAGTCAGGACTTCATAACACCTAACATATATAAAAGGGCTTTTTTAATCGGTTAATCAGCCAGAGAACTGGTATCAGTGCACCTCTAGTTCCAAAGACATTTTAGTTGTTATATCTAATAAACTTACATTTTTCTTTTCTGCTACCTCCATTACTGATCTATCTTTTATTGATCCTGGTTAGAATATTTAACGGTATCCTTCTAGCCTTCTTTTTCATCTTTAAACCACAGACTGTTGTAATTTAATTTCTGTTCCTAATCTGTCTCTTTGTAATTTGTTCCTTTCATGACGTGCAGTTGCTTTTTTCCATCCAAACTCAGTAAAAACAGAAAAATTTAATTGATTACTTTTTTAAAACTTTTTCACAAATGTTTCATATGCTGTCTATGTTGGTACTGACATTTAATGACAGAAAAAGAGGTTTTCACACATCAACACGTTTTAAACATGAGACCCTGTAATGGAGGTGAAAACATGAAGGAATGAAAGGAAGTGTGTTATTATAACTCAGAGCAGGAGGGGGTCTGTTTTCACTATTTCCTTATTCTTTTGATTTTTTACCATTTTCTGTCATCAGTTCATGGTTTAGTTGGATTTATTTAGTCAGATGAATTGCAGCACATTATGTTTTTTTTTCAGTTTTACACATCAGCACTAGATTGTGTTTGAATGTGATATCTTCTGTAGCTAAAACAAATTTCTTATTTTTCTGAACAGTGATCTTACAACTTTTATAAAGGAAATATTGGTTAAAAATCTTATTTTTTAAAGATCGCTTATTGACGCCGGCCAGAAAACTGCAAATTGTGAGCCCCTAATTTTTTTTACCTAAAGAATGTATGGTAGTAATGACCTCCCTCCTTCAACTTAATTCATATTACATGTTATCACAACCATAAACTGCTGCTTTATTGAGGTGTTATAAAGAAAGCTGAAACAAATGAGCACATAAATAAGTAAAATGATGTTTTTTAAAATACTTATTAATAAAATCTGAAAATGAGCCTTTTCTTAATTTACTTTTAGATCTGGAAAAAATATATACCAAGAGCATGATGCCTCCACCACTATGGCTCACCATGGGGAAGGAGTTGTTGTTTTCTTAACCTGTGCCTTCTTTAAACTGCTACACATCTTCATCCCTGAGCTGCCTGTTGTTCTCCTTTATCTTCTGGATGCTTTTTGTTCAAGTTAAGTATGTTTGCTGAACTAGATAAATTTCATTCAGGAGTTTTAGAACAAAAGGTACAAAAACAATCAACAAGCTCACCTGGTCGTATTTAAGTCAACTTTCCTTCCAGTTTACATTAATGCTTCACTATGTTTTAGTCTTTGACATGAAAACCCCAAAGAAAATACTGCAATTTATGGTCAAAGGGGTGTGAATACTTTTAGGAATGTGTTTTTATTTTAGAAAATCATTCATGTAAAACAAAGTCTTCGATTATGACCTATTTGCTATTAAGACCTTTAAGGTATATTGTTTTTTTTATAACAATGCAGAGTTACAGGCTGTTTTCACTGTAACACTCATGGATGGAGGAGTTCTGATTATTTACGCAGAGAGCAGTGAGTTGTTACAGCCCACCCTGGTCTCCCCACTGCAGTTTTCTAGATGATCTCCACAGTTTGTGAACAGATGATGGGGGCAGTCGATGCTGAGCATCACTGTTCACGCTTTGCCGCCTCTTTCCCCATTTCAGGTGGGAATTACACATGTTGCACCGATATCGATACCAGTATCGCCAGCCCCGATCCAGAACTAAAATGGTGGTATCGGTATCTGCGAAAATCCGACAAATAGGGCAATCATACCATTTTAAGAGCCAAAAAGTTATTCAACTATTGTCACCTATGTCACACAGGCAGCAGCTTGAGAAATGATGGTGATTATTTTGCATCCAAGTAGTATGCAGTTCTTCATATACACACACATCAGTTTGAAACAGATGGTATCGGTATGGTATCGGTATGGGCCAATACAGGTATCGGGTATCAGTATAGGGGCCAAAAAATGGCATTGGTGCAACACTAATGAAAACTAGACGTATATAAACATGAGATACTCAGCCTCTGGTGATCATCATCAGTCATTCATACTCCTCCTCTCCCCAATCATCAGCTTCTTCATCTTCATCCTCCTGTTCTGGAACCAGATTTTCACCTGTCTCTGTCAGATTTAAGAGTCCTGCCACCTCCAGACGCCGGTCCCTTGTCAGGTACATGTTGTAGAGGAACTCCTTCTCCAGCTCCAGGGTTTGGTGCTTGGTGTGGGGCACTCTTCTTCCGAAAGTGGACTTGGCGTGATCCAGCTGGCGGATGGATTTTCTGTGAGGAGAGGCACCAGAGGGGGAAGGTGTTTTAAATTAGGCAGGAGTCTCTGAGCTGTGAGACTTAAAAAACTGAGAAACATTAAAAACCTCCAGCTTTTAGTTCCTCTAAATCCAAAGAAGTAAAACCAACCAAATAAAGTAAAGTTCCCCATTTCCGCTTAGGTTTCTTTTTTTATAATTAAAGCAGAAAAAGGGCAGCAAGAAAGTTGTTGTTCTTATTGGTTAGTAAATAATTATTTATCATCACAGGCATGCCTGCTCTTATCTTAAAATAATTTCTCTACAGTTAATTATAAAAATTTGAAATATTTTCCATGAATATATCAATCTGTTTTTCCTCCCATACATTATTTCCTCTTGTCTTTATATGCTTTTATATTCTATTTTATGTATCTTTATTTTTATTTAACTACAAATATACACTTAAATAAACTCATACATGATTTTTATTGTTTTTACCCACAGTAACCTGTAGAAAAACCAAATCAAAGGCAATATACAAAATAAAAATGCTTAATGTTCTTGTAATAACTAGAAATGCTAAATAAATAATCCAATGTACATTAATTCTCAGCTTAACTAAAATCATATTTGTGATCATTTTTATTTGTTTGTTTCCCTACCTTGCGTTATAATAAAAAACAAGCCCACTAATTAGATTTCTTTTTTTATTTATTCAGTTTTTTTCTAAGCTTAAAAAAGACATGTTTATCATATTCTATGTAACTTTGTCCGTCATAATCAACCAGACTAATTAAAAATGACATATTTTCGCATATTTTTGGAGGTGAAACGCGTTCACTTAATTGAAACAAAGGAAAAAAAACTAAATGAATAAAAGCCTCTGTTCAAGTAAACCTGCGAATCCTTTGCTGACAAGCTGCAAAAATAACAATAGCCTCTTAATTATTTCAATGGACTGTAAAGTTTTTACATTTTAGGGTTTACAAGACGTTTATAGGCCTATAAACTCACCTACAGACAGACGCACTGAGCCACACCTGCGTGTTGGCGCTTCTTACAGCTAATAAACTGTTTTGTTTTTTTGTTTTGGTTTTTACCAGGGTCCAGCTGCTGCTGCTGCTGCTGCTGCCACGGGGTTTTCTCCCTCGTTCTCCATCTTCGGCTCGTTTTTCTTCCCCAGCTCCTCCGCCGTCCCCAGCCGCTCCAGGACCACTTCTGCCGGGCTGCTGAAGTTGGACCCTCCGCGCTGTGCTTGGCTGGAGGGGGAGCCTCTGGTTTAATCGCTTCCATACGTGGGGCTGGGATGCGTGGGGAGACACGCGGGGAAAAGCGGGCGTCACCTGCGACAGAGCGGCTTCAGAGGATTTGGGGCCACCCCTCCCAGCAGCGGACGAACCTGCCGTCGGACGCCGCGAGGTGTTCGGGGTGAGATGGAGGCTGCGGGCCGTAGTAAGGATGGTGGTGCGTCAGGAGGGGGTGGAACAGGCCGGACTGCAGCTGGGAAGACGTCGGGGAGGAGGTAGCTGTGTTTGTCCAGGGAGAAAACCATTCAGGCTCGCTTTGTTGGAAAAATGAGAAAAATCCGGGATGTGTGAGCAGAGGGCTCCCTCCTCATCCTCCTCTTCCTCCTGCTGCTGCTCCGCTACCCGGGAAGGCTTCGCGCACCCGGCCGAGGAGCCCTGCAAGCCTCCCGATGAAATGCGCACCGAACGGCTCCTCGGTCTGGACACCCATCATGGAATAATAATTCGTTAGCGACATGTTTATTTTTATTATTTCAATAAAAAGACACTTAAGTGCGCCTGTAAAACCTTAGATGGGCTGGTATAGCGGCTTGCATCCCCCCCCTAAAAATGGTAGTATTTTTCCCTCCTGCCCCTCACCTACTTCTCGCCTGCCAATTGGTTCCACAGCGGATCACATGATTAGATTATATTCCGCCTGGATGGGAATAAATCAAAGCATTCTTTTTGTGTCCAGAAATGTGATCTAGAGCAGGTTGCTACAGATGGAACCCAATATAACATCCAAGTTAATGCGGGTAAAGCTGTTGTTTTAAATCCAAATAAAATAAAAAAAAAAATTGAGCAAAAAAAAGTTTGAGCATGATCCCAAAATGAGCGGTTGGAAGCTTCTAAAATGAGGTTTAACGATGGAAAACGTTCTAAATAGAAGTAAATTAATTAATGTGTCAAATTTACAGTCAGTTTCCTCGCAATATGCTTTTATAAAGCTCAAATAAACGTGTTATTATGAGGCTAAATGCAAATAAGAAACCTCTTTTTTTTACTTATGAGAAGAAAATACATTCTAAAAACTTCCATAATATGATTCTGCATGCAGAAATGTGTTTATTTATTTATATATAGCCTATATATTCTTATCACATAAATCACTGAGAAAGTTGCAATCCTTGCGCAAAGCGTTGCTGCAGTGGAAAAAAATTGAAACCTAGATAAATAATTTTTTTTCTTAAAATAACTGCATTTGTTCTGATTGGATTAAAGGTAAAAGAGACATTTTACCAATGGAACAAGACTATTTACACTTAAAATAAGAAAACACAATTGCATTGTCTTATTTAGAGTGCATATTATCTAATTATCTCATTTCAAGAGTTAAAACACTTATTCCATTGGTAAAACTATCTCATTTACCTACATAAATTAAGGGTAAATACAATTAATTCAAGGAATTTTACTTAATTCTAGATCGTTTTTTCAGTGTGCGTTTGCGTCCTGCGTGCAGGCTTTATCAAATTTTAGGCCTACTGGTGAATGCTTAAAAAATTTTTAAGTTTGCTGATTTGTTTTTTCTATCATTTACTGTGTATCAGTAATTAGTAGGCTACTTATTATTATTAAAACATTTTGTTGTAAAAGCGTTTTTTTTTTTTTTTTTTTTACTTAACATGTGGAGATACATGTACAAGCTCACACAAATGTTGCCCATGCGCCTTCAATGAATGCAAAAAAAGGACATGCAAATATATTTACATATTTTTGTGTGTTTTGAGCTAAATTTAAAAAAAGTTACAAAAGGATTATTAAACTAAGTTTCAAGACTGTAACAAATTCACAAAGTATTTTTAAGGCCTCAGAAATTCAGAAGGGAATGACGCGCGTCAGACTTGGCGGTAACGCTGCCCGTTGAAGCAATACTGCATCTGTCTGATTTTTTTATTTACATTTTTTATTTTTCTTAGCATGCATCACATTAGGGTTGCATGTTAAGATAAGAAATTCACTTCTTTTCCTTTTTTAGGGAAAGAAGTGAATTTCCAATTTATCGTTCTCTTTTCTAATAAGTTTATTTTAACAAAATAAACGTTTTGTATAACAACATTTTGGAGCAGAAAGTTTGTTACTTTAACTGGTATATAAATGTATAAATGTTAACTCCTTAACAAAAACAATTTTTAATTTACTTTTACCCCCAGTGAAAATCTGGTTTTTGCCATGAAAAAAATAAGTTATTTTCTTAATAATGGATGTGTGTCCTTTTAATATCTCATAAAAAATAACCCATAATCATCTTAATGGTTATTAAAAACCTACACCTCTGGTCAACCTGAATGTATCTGGTTTATATGATACAAAAGCTGTTAAAGCTCCAGTCTTTACTTCACAAAAAACAAGTTTTATGGATGTAGAGAGTCTGCTTTCACCTCTGCTGCTCCTTGGCAGGAGGACTGCAACTTCCATGTTTTATGGGAGGAAGTCATGTAGTTTATTAAAGCCTACATATTTGAATTCATTTATTTTAACGGCATACAAAAAGACAAGCAAAAACGTAACACTTTTGACTAAAAAGATGATGCTGAAACCTTTTCCCCTGACAGCTGCCCTGCCAAGTTTAGCTTAAGCATTAGAGGAGTCATTAAATTAGTGAGGGTATAAAGAATTAGTTTATTACTAGATTTAAAAAGAAATCTATTAGTTAATTTTAAAAGGATAATATAAGTTTAAATAATCACAGGTTCACCAAATGAACCTCATATTGCAAGTTTAACTTAGCAGAAAACACTAAGATTTTGGCTAAGGCTCACATATTGGTGAAATAAATCTATTAAATAAATCTTTTTAAAGGCTGAAACACATGCCTCAGGTTCAGTGTGTTTA
>JAGKQL010000053.1:7794101-7809435 GCA_018398635.1 Cyprinodon brontotheroides
TATATATATCAATCTATTAAGGGCTGCAACAGCAGTCGACCAAATGCGATAAAAATCGACTTTAAAAGCGTTGGCAACGAATTTCATCATCGATTAGTTGTGTCGCGCGATTAATGCGTCATCTGCTGCCGCCATCATCACATCCACTTGACTGAAACAGGGGAAGAAAAAAAAATACGGCAGAAGCGAGCCAGCGCTGCAGGTGTGGCGCCAGTGTTGCCAACTCAGCGACTTTATTTAGCTACTTTTCCAGAGCCCTCCAGCGTTTTTTTAAAAGCGACTAGCGACAAATCTGGCGACTTTTACTGTGTCACTGGCGGCTTTTGGAGACTCTTACGTGAAAGCATGTATCGTTCCTACTCTTGTCCTGCAGCAGCAGCTGCTGCCGTGGGGCACCTCCCCCATCCCAACCCCGTTCTCCTGAGAATCCTCTCAGCGCTGCAGTCAGAGCCGCAGGATGTTTTCAGCGTCCAGACTGCAAATGAAGCGCGCATGCCCTGGATTGACGGAGCAAATTGATCACAATAATTAAAATAGCCTTTATAAATAAAATAACTTGCAAATTATGAGGGCAAGGCTTTTGAAGTTTAAATCTTCTGGCAAAGATAAAGTAAAAGAAGATCCTGCAATTTATGGAAGTAAAAGCAGAATAAAAATCCAGCAAGATCAGTAATATGTCAATTGATTATCTGCCACATTCCCATTTGACCCTCAAGGCTTTGGAGGATGTGATTTTTACCACCCCTAGTTCTCTCATTTTTATTCCAAATACAATTTATAATTTGAATCCCAGGGCTATTTTTATCTCTATGGTTCAGTATTTTCTCAAGTAGCAACTTTAACTGCTATACTTTCCTGGCTTAAAAGGCAGAACTCTTCAGCTAAAAAAACTCATTTGATGAAATGGGGAGGCCTGTTGTTTGAGCCCCTTAGGGACTGAAAGCTCTGCTGTGTTTTTGCGCTTTATGAAACAAATTAGCCTATATTTTGTAGATGTACAGCTACATTTCTCATGTAAGTTTCCGTAGTTTTAAAACAAACATTTATTTTTCATATTGCACCAGTACAGTTAATGAGCAGCCTGTACTTGTGTGCTTGTTTTATTCTGTCTAAAATGTTTTATTTTGGAATAAAAGAGGTTAATATAAAAAATATTTTTTGTCCGATTCATCGATTAATCGAAAAAATAAAGCGTCCGATTCATCGATTTTTTAAAATAATCGTTAGTTGCAGCTATAATATATATATGCAGAGATGGGAAGTAGCGAAGTACAAATACTTCATTACTGTACTCAAGTAGATTTTTCTGATATTTTACTTTACTTTACTACTTATTTTTTATGGCGACTTTTTACTTTCTACTCCTTACATTTTAACACAAATATCTGTACTTTCTACTCTTTACATTTTTTAAAAAAATTGGCTCATTACTTTAGTTTTGAATTATTTCAATGGAGTTACCATTATTATTTTTCACGTCATCAATACCAAATTCAATCTAATTGGATGGGAATCTACGCTGCATTTGACGCACCACTACAAGATGAATCGACAGATTGGCGGCGGTATTCATTGGCGGCAAATCATTGCAGCTTGGTGGCCGGTGGCGTTAGCATAGTAGCATGGACGACGAGATGATATTGAAAATAGAACACAACGGAGATCCTGAGTCCTATTGGCAGACATCCATTTAAAATGTAGGCAACGGCATGAAAAAGTGGTTTCCACTTTTACTATATATATACTTTAAGAAGTAAATTTAAAAGCCTGTACTTTGTTACTTTTTATTTGAGTAAAAGAAGTTTAATCCAGTACTTCCACTTTACCAGAGTATTTTTAACGCAAGTATCTGTACTTTTACTCCAGTACGGAAAGTAGTACTTTGCCATCTCTGTATATATATGAGTAAACTAAACTGAACTGCACATCAGGGCTCCACAGAAATGTACGACTTAGTAGCATGCATGCACACAGAAAATATACATTTTAATCTTGAAAATAAATATGTTTTAAGCTTTACTTATAAACTAAGTTTATAAGTGATGATCTGAACTCCTCCATGAATATTTTTTTATTTTTTTGGTATATGTAACCTTGAAATATTAGCTCTTTTGGAAAACAATATATTAGTTTACAGTGCTTTTTTATATCTTGCAGCACCTCTACCACCAGTTGACCCTAATGGTGAATAGAAAACTTGATAGGCCAAAGCCTGTGGTTCACTTCTGTGCTGCAGGATGACATGATTAGGAGGTGACAGCCTCTGTAACAACATCTCTACATTTATCTTTTTCTACTGCCTCTCTATCTCTCACTCCCTATGTCTCTCTCCTTGTCTGCCTCTCTCCTCTCAACAAGTCAGACTACTCTATAATTAATGTCCCTGAGGGCTATCTGCAGGTCATGCAAGGGGTGCGCTGTTGAGACAGGTAGTCTTGACACCTATGGCTTTGTAGCTTATGCATGTGTGCGGGTAGACAGCTGAGGTGGGATAGAAGGGACCAATGATGAGGGCTTGACTGTGTTTAGGTTGGAAGCTAATATGGGACAAATACTGTAGGCTAAAGGAAAGCAGCCCTTTCGGTATGACCTTTTCACTTGGAAGAAAATCGTCAACCTTGCACAAGATTACAGTCAATGCTGTAAAATTGAGGGCTAAAGTTTACAGTACTTGAAAATATGTATTCCCCTTGCATATGTCTTCTGTTTTTTTGTTTTTGTTTTTTTTTGCTTTATCTTGATCAAGCTTAATTAAGATAAAAAAGATGTCAGATCTCAGCAAAGGTGAACACTAGTTCTTAGATGATTTTATGTATTAAGGTTTCCAATGGGTTAAGAAATTGTTGTGGACATGCTTGCGCACAGCCTTGGCTCGGCCCAGGACAAGATAATTGGATGTGTCCCCACCTGTGAAAACCGTATTCTGGGATCTGCCAATTTAATCATAGCCTTTACAAATCAGATATGTCATAATTTTATTGAAAATAGTTTTCTAAATGAATCTTGATTGATTGATTGATTGATCAGTGTAGTAATGATATTCGGAAATACAATAAAAATTTGAATTAAATATTTGTCAAAATCCGGTTAAAACATGTATGTTTTGAAAATTCCCCTTTTGGCCCCCTCTGTTAAAGCAGATAATAGGATTCAGCTGCAGCTCAACCCTAACATTCTTATGGTAATAATGATTTTAGTTTAATTTCTGTAAGTGAAACACAAAATTAATTCATAATATCTTCATCTCATCAGTATGAAGTAGAATATATATTTAATAATTACTAATAATAGTTCAATCTTTATTTATTAATTCAATTGTATTTAAGATCCATCCATCACAAATTACATTGAGCTTCACTTGTGTCTATTTTTAGACTCCTGTTTGTGTGGCATGTTTAGATCAAATCTCTCTTTAGCAGCTTAGGTTCTACAACTGGATTTTTTTTTTATTATTCATAGCTGCACACCTCCAGTCTGATCCTGCAGGTCCAACAGCATGTCGAAGCGCCTGGTAGTCAAATCATTCTAGAGCAAAAAGATAATAGCACAGCCTCTAAATTATAATTTTAAATTCATCTAGCGAAACAACAGGCCCCTAACAGAACTTCTTAGTTTGTAAGCACCTCATGGGCAGAGGGAAAGAGTGAACCAAAGGTAAGCTGTATCTTTTGCTTGAGGTTTAATCCTCATGTGAGAGTTGCGGTACCATTTATATATCAAAGTTATGAAGCCGCTGACTGACCCAGAGGTGGGGCTATTTTGCGCTACAGGCTATGTTAGCAGGTGGGGCCAGATATTTAAGAAGGCTTGCACTGTCTCTGTATCGCAGCATCACTAAATAGTTTCTGTTAAAGGTTCTTTCTGGAAAGTTTTGTTACTTATGTAACACCAGCTTTTCAGTCTTAGTTGTAGCTGCATGAAGAAAGCCGGCTTGCTGCTGATCCTAGCTGATGCTGAGTGATCCGTGTTGGTTGAAAGAGGTGGATGGGCAAGACTGGGAATTGTCTATGTTTTCTAGGCTTGAAGAAGTTGATCAATCTTCCTGGGCAGGTGGCAATTTACTTTGGTGGGCCACCCAAGTAGTTATATTTATAGGAAATGCTGGTGTAGGAAGATGCATAAACCAACTTGGCAGGATGTGGAAACGCAATTGACCACTGGAACTCAAAACTCGTTGTACATAAAGCATTTAAGGCAATGCCACAGCATTCCGATCTAGTTAGCTCTGGAATTGAATTATCCAAATTCAAAACCTTTCCTATGAATTGAAATTGAGGGGGGCTTCGTATTATTATTTATCTGCTGCATAAGCCACCATTTTTCTGGACTTCTCTGTAGAAAACAAATATCATTGTGAACAAAGTACAGCAAGGGGTACAGGCTTTCTCAAAGTAGCATGACTTTACACCGTATCACATCACCTTTATTTTTTTCCTCATGTTAACATCCATAAAGTTCTACAAATAATACTCATTTACAGTATTTCCTTCAAAATGTTGGATTACCCTAGTAGTGGAAATTTGCCTCTGCGTACCTGTGTTTGTGTTTAATAAAACAGAAATGTCTTATTGCCAAATTGCTGTGAGGTTGTTATGACAGGCCAGACCATAACATAAAAGTGATTCATCCTTTTCCAAACCTTAAGCAGCCACAGAACAAGGTTAAACAATACAGTGTTAAGGGCTTTAGACATGGGAGGCAACATTGTTTCTCCCCTTTCATTTCCTATAGAACTTGTGTGATGAGGTGACGATTGCTTGGACTTTTCCAGCCAAGCGACCATCGCAATTAATGCATGTGAAATCTCAAGCTCTTACATGTAGATAACATGTGCATATATGATTGGAACACAACATTTGAAAAAATATTTCTTTAAAATTATCTACATAGCAATTAAACAGATCAGTGAAGACTTATTTGACTGACTATATATAGAGAGAGTATCCTGCATACTGCAGCATGCATACTGCAGCATCACAAAATCCAGTCCACGCCCGACAGTCCAGCCTTCTCTGAAGTTTCTCCATTACCTCCACTGGCATACCAACTCATTTTTGCAGTGCTATACTGTGACCCAACCACAAAATATACCTGTTGGCTTTTACAAAAAAACCTTACTTGTCTTCAGTACATATTAGACCAGGCCACAATTCAATATATCTAGAATCACTATGCTCCTTCAGACCTCACGCATCTCTGAAAATGTGATTATGGGAATAAAATAGGACGTCCAGTTTTAACTAGACCAAATATTTATCTGTAGTACAATGACCTTGCAGAAACACCAAAATCTGTTATCTGTTTTTTCAACAGTAATTCTCGAGAGTAGAACCCTTGTTCTATTTAAATCTGTCAATTGTCTATTTTTTTGGTGTCCTCCAAAGTTCCACTTTGATTGTCAAAGGTCAAGACAACCTTCTGTATCTCACAGTTTGTTTGTTTTTTGTTTGTTTTGTTGCAACTTTAGTTGAACTGCTAAGAATCTCATAGTCTGTCCAGTTTCACACATCTAAGTCTTATGATGTGTTCACTGGTGTGCCCTCAAAAGAACAGGTTCCATATTAAAATCCTTAATTTAATTGAATTCATTACAAGATATCTTTGTCATGATCCGGGCTGTTTGCTCTCCTCCTTTCCTCTCCTTTCACCTGTCGCTTTTCCTCCCTGCCTCAATTATAATTTATTCCTCTCACCTGTTTCCTCTTGGTTATATTTAGTTCAGCCTGAGCATTCAGTGCCAGATCATTATTTGTCTTTCTGTTAGCCTGTCTGTTATTTTGATTCATGGTTCATGTCCTGGATCCTGGCGGCCTGTGGAAAGAGGTTTTTGTGTTGGTCTCGTCTCCTGATCGTCCACTGTTCCTCCCCCGCAGAGTCCTCTGGGTTTTTGGCTCTATATGTGGGGAGGTTCAGTTTTTATCTCAGTAAGCCTGGCTCTAGGGAGGAGACCAGTTTAAAGTCCTGCATCAAGTTCTGGTTCCTCGTCCTGTCTAAGCTACCCTCTTCCACTGAGCCTGTTCATCATCACCAGATTCCGTCTGCTCCTGTGCATGACCACCTGGTCACACTTTTAGACCCTGTCAGACTCTGAACCCTCCTTGGAGCTTGTGGATGCCTGGAAGTCTGGATCCTGCCATCTGTTTCTGTTCCTGCCTGATGTGGATCCTGTTCTTGTCTGATCTCTGACCAGGATCGGCTTCCAGCATGTCCTCTGGGACTGCAGCACTTGGGGACATTCTTTGACTGGACTGTTAAACCAGGTAAGTGGCCAACTCAGATAATCATCTTCTGTCAGATGATCGCATTGGTCACTTACCTGTGTTTCTCCCTAAGAGTGTCTGAGATTGGGCGGTGCCGCCCCTTCCTGCAGTGTCCGCTAGTCACAGCTCCACATTTTATTTAATAAACTTTTTGAACTTTCCTACTTACTGTCTCTCCTTGAATACTGGGTCCATCTGTCCCTCGGTTCATGACAATCTTATTTTTATGCCCCCAAAAAAATAAAAAAAAAAAAAATTAAAAACTAACTGGAGTACACCTTGTCCAGGGGGTACCCCTTCTTTCTCCTATAGACTGTTGGAGAAAGGCTCACTGGATTGATGGATGGAGTAACTGAATGTGTTGTTGAACAGACTCTAAAAAGTAAGGCAACCAGCTGCAAAGCCTTTTTGAGTAAACTCAATGAACAGGCTTGTGTTAAGTAAACCCACACCAAAAGGGTAATCAAAAGTGAAACATCAAGTTGGGCAAACTTAAAATGACTGTTCAGGTCAACTCACATTGATGTAGCATCAATAAATCACTTTTCCCTTTGATTATAATTCTTTTGAAAAATAAAATACTATAAAATAACTGTCTCTTCTGTCCCGGTCTACTTTGGACACTTTCTTGATATCCTCATAGACCTGACAACATTATATTCACTGGTCTCACCTGCTATACTGTTTTTTTTATGCAGAGGGTAGATGGGCACATTGAATCATACATCATTAGCCACATTTCTGCTCATGCTCTGACACTGTTGCCAGACATCTTTGAGGGTATTCAGAGAACTGAAATACTATAGCTCTTACTTTCATCACATATATCCAAGAAAATGATTAGGTCCAGCATATCCATCCTATATATCTGCCTCCCAGTAGAGGAACATTAAAAGAGCCATGCATCATATGGATTCACATCCTGTCAGACTCATTAGAATTTAGGGGAAATAAGTGCTTTTGTCAGCCACATTCCAGGCTTTCTCCTGTCTCTATAGAAGGGCTTTCAAAGATAATATTCCTCAGGACTTTTCCTCCATTTAAAGAATAGTTTAATGAAGCAGAGATGGATAACTTATTTTAATAGAGCATGGTACTGATGTCAGTTGGAACAGAATACTGAATTCTTCCCACAAAGGAGAGGTGTGCAATGTTGATGCTCCATCCACTTCTCAACTCATGTCTTCAGCTTTTCTTGTATTGTCCCCTGTCATAGATGTCAGTTTTCCTTGACACCTGTCTGCCCTCTTCTCTTGTGTGACTGTCCTGGCTCTATCTCTTTGGGGTTGAACCATTAGCTTTTGGAAGTTTGTTTATAGGGGAATGGAATATGCCGCTGCTCTAGGCCACATCTTGTCTTTCAGCCCATCACACAAAACATGACAGTCCTCCCTGCTATCTGGTGGTAAGACGTTCTGTTTCTCCAGTACCTTTTGGGGAAAGAATTTTTTGCTTTGCTTTTTCTTTCTTGAACTTCTCTTCAAGAGAGCAGATCAATACTGAAAGAGCTTGCTAACGTCTGCTCTGGGCAGTCTATTCACAAATGTAATGTTTTCCCAAATGTGGTCTTGAGATTATATATTCAAAAACTTCAAAGGCAGATTATTTTAGCGAGTACAGATGTTTTTAGAATAAATAAACAAGTTCTTGAATCCAAGCTCTTTGGATTTAGCAATAGTCATAGCTGTCGAGTCTCCCATTTTCGTCTGGGAAACTATCGTATTTTACCCTTCTTTCCCGCACCATCCCGTATTAGCAGTCTCCTGTAAATGTTCTTTATTATTGTATTCTATATTTCTGTGGCATGTGTAAATAACAGAAGGTATAGTATTCATGAAAACGTGTCTTGAAAAATAATGGACACTGGATGTTGTAAAATTTCCCTTATTTTCAAAATTAGGAAAATTTCCAGACTTCATTGGTGTGGCATTAGTACAATGGGAATTGTCTTTTAAAAATTGGACAAATTAGAGGTAAAAGCAGTTCAGCTGCAATAAGGTCCGTTAGAATTATCAGTAGTGTAATATGATTTGTTGGCACTATTTAGTCTGTAATTATATAAACAAAAGGCTGAGCTTAACTTTCAGTAAAAACAAAAAAAATTGTGTCTGACTTCCTGAAAATGAAAACGGTATAAAATCAGGCACTGAAAGCTTGTAGCATGTAATTATGTTAGTATGCTGACATAGTGTGTAATTATGGTGCCTACTTTAGCTTTGTTAGGTAAATAATCTGTTGTCAATTGCTGTATAAAATCAATGCATTAGGGAGTTTTTCTATTTAATGTGTCATAGCAACACACACAATCATAAGTCGACAACATGTCAGGGATGCACTTTGTGTAAAGCGCTTCAGACGGGGAGTTCTTCATCAACCCTGGACAGTATTAAGAAGGAATAACCAAAATACATTGTCTATTAGAGGGGTCAGTTCCTTCCTACTGTGGAAATGAGAGATATTTCAAAGCTGTAAGCTGCAGATAATGCTAAAAAAACAACGAAGCACCATTATAGACATATCGCTAAAACTTAATAGCTATTGTTTTGACAGCACAATATTGTGCCTTTTGCTTATGTTAGTGCTGTGGGCTTTCTTTTAGCTCCTTTAGTATATAACCTTATGGTGTCTTTTTAATTACAATATTTAGCTGCTGTTTTTTTTTTTCTTGCTGCATGAATCAGATTCATTCAGAGATGTTCTCAGCAGTATTTTTTTCTAACTCATTGATATTTTATTATCATTGTAGACCCATAATTGATTGTTTGTTGAGACACTCAGCTCATATATATAAAAAATCTAAAATTAAAAACCCTTTTAAAAACCCTATATTGTATACAATAATAGGATTAAAGCCCAGTTACTGATTTCAATTGCTAATGTTTTCTCTGCTGTTGTTTAACAATTCAGGGCCTTCATGTAGTCTAGATTTTCCGCTTGCTCTTGCTCCGACTCTGGCTTAAATGGAAAAAAAATGTTTCTGCCTTTAACATCTTTTAGTTGAGTTCTGGAAAAGAAAGACATGTTCAGAGCTACTAGATAACCATGCATCTCATGTGGAACTGCAAATATGGCCGACTGGACTGGAGCTAAATGCTGGAGAGGGGTGGAGTGTAAGGTGTATCATTTGCATTCGAGGAGACCTCAACAAAATGCAGCACAGACGCACCTTAGAAAGTCATTAAAATGAACACCCAAGGAACTGCAATAAAAACAAAATCAGACATAAACATTGCATTTCCACTATTATAGATAGAAACTCAATGATTTAAATAGAAGTGGGATGACTTAAAAGCATATGTGTCCTTCGTGCCCACATCTCTCTGTTATAAGTATACTTTTTCAGTGGTCTGATGTAATACTTAACTATGAAGAGTTTTTATTTGCTTTAATTTGAAATTCATAAATTATACAAAAATAAAGGCTGTTGTTTCTTAATATTCCATCAGAGCTCCTTTTGCACGAACTTCCGTATCGATGCAATGTGGCATGAAGGAACAGGCTGTCACCTTGATCTCTTCCAGATGCCGCTGGTGTCTCTCATCTTCATAAGGACGTTGCTTCATGAATTCCCTTTGGTGTTTGTGTGCGAAGAGGTTGGCTAATCAAGCACAGTGATGGCATGACCAAAGCAAATATTGCTACATTTGGCAGTGTGTGTAGGTCCCAATTCCTGCAGGCCTGATCAGCAGCCCAGCATTCTTTTTTTCTCTCAATACCTCAGGTTAAGCCCTGGGCTTTTGTGCAGCTCCACAGGACTTGGAGGCTAAGGAACAGCCCAGCGTTCCTTTTTTCTTCCTACTGCAGGTTAACGACTTTCTATCTAGTACCTGTTTCAGGAGTTGCTTAACTTAAGAAGTGTTGGAGTCCCAGTCCAAGTCCTGGATGCATATGAAAGTAGTGAGCCTCAAATAAACTGTTTTCAGAGGTAATTTATATCTTTGTATTTTAACATTTTAACATCTTTAAAGAATTGCCACCTGCTTGAATAGTGCTAAATAAATAAAGTTTCCCTAAGAATGGACCCTGAACTAAGTCCTTGCCTTGTGAATTTTTTCAAAACTCTTGCATGGGCTTGGGTTATTCTTGTTGCTTGTTCACCTTATTCTGCCACTTTTTTTCCTTCTATCCAACTTCGCATTAATAACAACACAGCCAGCTTTGTAGCTTTGTTCTTTTGTGACTTCTTGAGGGTTTCTGCTGAGCAGGTAACAAGTCAGCAGTCTTCTGTTATCAGGCAGCCTTTACATAGCCGAAGCCCAACAGTTGGGTATTAAAAATGTTACATTTATCCAAATTTTTTAAAATGGTAAAATTGTCAGAAAGAATGAGTTTTGGGTTTTAGAATGTCAGAAATAAATGTAACCTTTTTGATTATGTTCTAGTTTATTCAGATGTTCCTGTTCATTAGTATATCAGATAACCCCAAGGTATGACAACAGAACTTGAAGCTCACACCTCCTCTAGAGCGGTCTTTGTCAGCCCAGTGTGTACAGGTTACATATGCTTTGTTTTATTTCTATGTATCTTACAGCATATAATTAATACTGTATCAGCTGTTTACACAACTGCTCGTGAAGCACAGGCACGTTAGTCAGACAAGTACAAAAGCTGAATTGCACAGAAGCAAACACTTATTGTTGCACACAAAAACACTCACACACCAAAAGAGGGGGGTGTGCCTCCGGGGGCCACGTCAGTTACCTGCTGACACACAGGCTAGTGATTGATGAGATGCCGGGGGCGCTGGAGTAGACTTTGTCAGCTGCTCATAATTTATACATCTTATCTCCATCAGAAGAATAGACAGAGTGCCGCGTTGTGTATATGAAGATGAAAACACTGGGCTTGTTTAGGCATCGGTGACAGGGTAGCTGCTAGCAGTTAGCTGGTGCTCAGAGTGAAAACTCAGATTACTATCTGTTGGTTTTCTCACTAGATTCCTCTGTGGCAACAGAATCTCCTCCATACCTGAGACGAATGTGCTGACTGTCAGTCATTTCCCCTCACTTTCTTGTTCTCTCTTTCTTTCCCTCAGCCTTTATGTTCCTCTTCTCTCCCTCACTCTTTTGTGTCTGTTTCTCCTCTTTGACCCTTCATTTTGTTGTCTCTCATCTCTTTCTGTTGTCTGCCACATTCTCAGACCAGACAGTCCAATCTTCTGCTGAAAGCCTTCAGTCCGCTTATAGGCCAGAGGTCACAGCTGAGGGATGGCTTCAGTTATTCGACAATTAAATTTGCGAGTTTCATGTTAGAAATAATTCTTGCCTCAAAGCATTTATAGTTAGCTGTTATATTATTAACAATTTCACTGTGTTTTTAACATTCTTATGTTTAATTACTATAAGCTTGTGACTACTTATATAAAAAAACATTTTTGCTTAAAATCATACCTTCGAAGGATGCAGGTCCAGCAGATTCCAAAACAGCTTCTTCCCCACTGCCATTAAACTGCTGAATGTTGAAAAAAAAAAAGGAAAAAAAGCACTGAATGTTCGAAAAACTGTAAATCATATCTCAGTCTTATGTTTACATTTGATCACAGCTGCGCTTTAATGAATTTAAAAAAGTCTTTGGGAGTTGTACTGAATGAAATTGTGTTTTGTATACACTCTGTATACAAAATGACAATAAAGTTTGACTAAGTCTAAGGCCCAGTCCCATTTCTCTCACTTGGTTCTGAGAACAGTCCAATGCGTTCCCTCCACCGTGAAGTACACTCATGAGGGAAGTGCAAGTGAAGATTTTCTCCCTCAGAAATGGGACACCACTAGTTGTAAAATTACATCCCAGCCCAGTAGATGGCGGTAATAAGTAGCCTGTACGCTTTAGTGATGTGTTCACCTATATCATGGGTAAACACAACCTGAGTCACAAACTTCTGCATGGAAACTCTACCATACGTATAACTTTTCACCAAACATATGCATAATATTGAACAACAAACATATTACAAAAAGTCAATTTATGAGCCAGCATGGATAGATAAAGGTATCACAGCAATCTCTAAATTAATAGACAGTCATGGTGACATAATTAGCAAGATCGCGCAGCTAGCGGGATCCAGGACGAGGTTGATCCAACCGATGACCCAGCCACAGCCAAAACGGAACAGCTGAGAGACGCCAATGTAAATCGGAGTCCTCAATAGTATAAACCTCCAACTAATCCCACCAAGTAGAAATAATCATCTAAATTTATGTAAAAAAAAAAAAAAAAAGTAAAAAAATGTAAATGTGTATTAAAAAATAGCAATTTTTGTAATATTGATGTTTTAACACAACAGTAAGGAATTCGGTTGTATTTATGTTCAACTAAGATATCCCAATATACTGTATATTTTTTTAAATGCCTTGGTTAATTGTAAAAATATACTTAAAAAAGTTTTTTTCAAAAACTGGGCAGAATTTTCTTTTCACTGAATGAGTTCTTGGGAAACCACCCTGTTCAAAAAGTCAGCTCCTCACCCACATGGTCTAAATGAGGTCTGTGCACTTCCCCTAGCTCTTAAAATTTATTAGGGACACACTCAACCTTACACGTACAGTAAATGTGCAAAACATGAGTGCAAGTGAAAATGCTTACGGGGCCTAAGTCTATTTTGATGTCTCTTGGTTAAAGGGCATTTCGCTTTTTTACATTGGGCCCTTGATTTTATGTTATAACATCATGTTCTACTCACCCATATGAGTTTTTTGTCATTTGGAGCCGTTTCTGAAGATATTCCATTAGTTATATCCAGGTAATGTCTACCTATGGGCAAATGACTTGAAGGCACAAACTAAACTGTTCATAACTTATCATTTAAGGCACCATCATCCAAAACATGTAGGCTTAATCACTGTCCCCTAGACATCCAAGGGTTATATTTTTTATACTTCTATTTTTTAAAAACAAAGCGGGCGGTGTATAACGTGAAAATCAAGGGCCGAACGTGAAAAAAAAACTTTTTTATTTTCATCTTATAAACATTAAATTCGGTCTTTGTGGTTCCTGGACTTTCCATGGTATCTTACAGTTCACCGCATGTGGAGGCCTGATGGATTACACTTTGTCCAAATAAAATACATTTTTTCCTTGCAAAATAATTTTTTTCCTTATTATCAATGTTAATGACATTAGGTAAAAGTTTCTCACAAACATTTTTAGCTTCTCTGGGCTTCCTACAATGATTACACGCCTTTTTTCCTTTTAAACTTTTATCGAAGTTTAATGAAACTGAGTCAGAACAAAACAAGAAAGTCACAGGGTCTTTCTGCATGGAGTTTGCATGTTCTCCTGTGCATGTGTGGGTTCTCCACGCTTCTTCCCACAGTCCAAAAAACATGAGTGTGTGTGTGAATTTTGTTTGTCCTGTTTATCTCTGTTTTGCCCCACGTTGGACTGGAGACCTGTCCAGGGTGTACCCCGCCGCAGCCTAGTGGTGGGGTACGCTGGAGATAGGTACCTGCACCCCCTCCTAACCCCAGCAGGTATATAAAGCGCGGACAGAAAAATGGAGCCATTGATTTTCTAATCATCTTTACATATAAATACAGAAATATTGTTCTTTTTCCCAATCATTTATTCAGCTATAATTTGGGTAAACATTTGCTTTTGCCTGATAATCTGTTTTGTTTCAGCTTTTTACTTTCACCAAACATAGAGGAACTGCAAAACATTTAGTCCTGCACTATTTTTACAATTTTCTTTTTTTTTTCTTTTTTGTTATTCTGTCTAGAAGGACTTTGCTGGCTTAAATTTATTCCATGTGATATCCATCTAGAAAAAACACATCTTAGCCTTGCTTTTTATACATTTGATTTCTTACAGTGACCTTTTGTAAACTATGTGTTCTCACATTAACATTTATTTATACATATACATAAATATATATATATATATATATATATATATATATATATATATATATATATATATATATAAGTATATATATATATATATATATATATATATATATATATATATATATATATATATATATATATTACACCCAACAGTTAGATTATTATCCACAGCACCTATAAAAAACACTGCTAGTATAATACAAACACTGAGGGGAAAGTATTAGCTCAATGTTTAAAGTTACTTACACTCACTGATTTAATTGACTATAATATTATTTCAAGCTTTTTTATAATAGTATTTGCTATGTACAAATAATGAATAACAATATAAACAGCACTGTAATAAGATTTAAATAGTTTTTCTGAATATTCATCTTTTATTTTGACTCAAAACCTTTGTCGGCTCCTGTGTGCTCAGTAGCTTTTACGCGCCTTCATGTAAAGAGAGACATTGGTATCATTTTAATAATGGTACTATTTTAAGTATTTTAGCTCTTATATCTCTATGTTTGATCACTGCTTTGTCTCTCCAAAGCCGCGGTTTAATAGATGATTAAAGGATCTGAATGCAAGTAGAGCATGTTTGGTTTCTGTAAAACAAATAGTCTTTGTTTTTTACCTATTGAGAATTTCATTTTTATTTCTCTGTGGTTCAAGTCAAATAATGAAGAAAACATTTTACTGATCCTTCATAGTTTGCCAGCGTAAACAACTCTGACTTTGTTGGCTTGTACAGTTGCTGTTTGATTTTTACCTTAATAAAAGTAAAAGAAAGTTTATCAATGATGTGAAGTTCACCTGATCTCTCCAAATGTCTTTTCAACTGCTTTGTTCCCTCAAATTGTGTTCAGATGTTTTAAGAGTGTCAGTTAACTACTGCACTAGCAAAACAACTTTTGATTCCATAACCCCTTCCCACTATTGATCTCACCTTTGTAGATAAAAAAGACTGCTCCCCTGAAATCATGCATTTTTCATTGTGGTATCAATGGCAGGCTTTAAGCGCTTAGCATTCCACTTAGCTTAAAGCTATACTCACTGATGCTCTCTGTTTTTCTCTATTGATTTACAGGGTTTGCAATGTGTTTATTAAAAATACCAATCCCTTTGTATCATTTGACATTATCCTTGAAAAGCCAAGTATAGTGAAACAAATAAGAATTATTTCTTATGCATTTTGTGTGTGGATTGCTCAGATGTATGAAAAGCAAGTATGAGGTATGTTGGTCC
>JAGKQL010000053.1:7811231-7863769 GCA_018398635.1 Cyprinodon brontotheroides
AGTAGAAAATGAAGGCTAATCATGTTTTGGGTGTACTATTCCTTTAATGTCTGCATCTCAGCAGCTGCAAACCATCCCTCCTTCTGTAGTTTAGGAGCAAAAGTTAGTCTCTGTGCTCCCTTGTAGGTTAATCCATTCACCTGTGACTCAAGAAACAAAGTGTCCAATGTCTCTCCAAACAAAATAATCCATTGTTCATTATGAAAACACATTTCCATCCGTGAGTGTAGTCAAAGCTATTCAAACAAAATTAACATGCGTGCCACGTCTTTTTTTAAATTTTTATAAAGGCTAAGATGTTAGTAAAACAAACAGAAAAACAAACAAACATACTGAAGACACAAACATGTAAGACAACAAAAACCCCAGTGGTGCCTCCGACTCCTCTAAGAAGGTGCTGGTTCATCATGCTTCATCCATTTAAGGCCTCTGGTAGTCATGAGCCTTCCAGCCGGTGGTTGGGCCCAGTTTCACCTCAACAACCGCTCACCGTATTCCAGTCAAACCATTAAGTGAGTCCAATCTGAACATGATGACTTTAATGAGATGAATGAAGTCTGGTGTGCTATTGCTTGCTTGAAAGAAGACTACGCAGCCATAACGGCCTGGGGCTAGAATCGCTGGCTACCCTGATTTAATCTACCGCCTCTGTCAGCATGACCGCTCTTAATGAGGGCGATTTCCACCCTGCTAACAAAAGTCCTCCAAGTTTCAAACCACCATCATCCAATCTGTACCTCATAGGTCATATCGGTCAGAACCAGAGAGGAATTAAACATGCAGCTCCTAATCTCTACACCCTGTCTCTGGCATGCTGCGTTCTCACACCATCTCTCTAATGTCCTAATCCATGGTTCCGATCCAGTCCAGTTACTAACCAAGTCAGTCCAGTCAGTCAGAACCTATTCACATCCTCCTATCAAACGTTTCAACTATTCGAACCCTCTCTCTCTTTTGTTGTTGTTCATTTCATTTGCCAGAATTTCTGCAGCTGTTGGGAAAATAAGGGCTGAATGCACATCTTAAAACAAAAACACAACGAAGGATTAGACTTTTGTCAGCCTGTCCTGGAAGAAAATGTTAACATTTAAGGATTGTAGCAAACACAGCCTGAAAAGAAAAGAACATATTTAAGCAAAACGATCTCCTGATCCTCCTTAAATGGGCCTCTGAATAATCATGCCTGCTCCCTGACAGCCGCACTGTCACTCTCTACAAGCAGGGAAAAAGTAAATGACCCCTCTGGTTTGTTACCAGAAAAAAGCAATCAAACAGTTCATCAATTAGTAAATAGTTAATCACTTCACTCACAGAAATGTGTAAAGTTAGCTGAATTTAACAAGTCATGCAAAGAAGGTAAGGCCCAGATGAACAGTGAAAAGTGTTAGTGTTAGTAATGATTAGAGATGCAAATTAATCAGTTCGTGCTAGGCAGTTTCCAAACGGCATTATACACAGATAAAAATAATTATGGATAAAAACTGAAGGCTGAAAAAACCCAGGGTCAGGTCACACCGAAATCGTTCTTAACTCTCCAGCCTTGTTTATAAAAAGTTGACCCCGCTAATCTGCTGAGCTCCTGCGGGTATCTTGGCCATATGCTGTGTCCAGTTCCAGCTCGAAGTGTGATTTATCCTGTCCCTAATCAATCTCTAATAAAATCCTAATGAGAGAAAAATGAAACTAATCAATCTCTAATGCAATTCTAATGATTGAAAATGAAACCACCTTTAAATTAAAATCATGTAATGCCCCCTGTCTGAGATTTTAGTTTCCCAAAAAGTAAAAACACCCATTCTGCTTCTTTCTGGATAGTTACTTATATATTTAATTATTTTTCTAATCTATAATCTATTAATCTACAGTATCTCAGCTGCACTCCACACCCCAAAAATTACCTCACACCTTACAACAGCAACCTGCTCTGGTCTTGTCAGGGCCTCTCATAGGTGGGCCCCCTGAGCAACATGTTTGATACGATTACCCCTTCTGTTATGCCCCCAGAGCTCCTTCTCAATCCTGTAAAAATGCAAATCATGTTAATGTCAACATCAAAAAATATTCTTAAATCATTTCCAACTTCACCACACACATTCTACCTCACATGCATTCCACATTTAGGACAGACAGACAGACAGACATTGGCCACATAAAGTTTGTTTAATCCATCAGTATCAATTTTGATTTATCTTCTTAGAGGATTTTTCCCAATTTAAACAAAAAATCATAATCTTTTCACCAGTCCGGTGCTTAAGACCTCTGCACCAGTGCTTTTCAGCCTCATTTTAGGATCCTTGTTAAACTATATGTGCACATTTATGGAAACCTAAGATTTATTTGCTCACGTTAGACACCAAAATAAGTTTTCACACCCAATGATTTTTAATTCTAAGCGGTCCCCCAAAAATGACATGTTTGAATTTTCAAATAGGAGAACACCTCTAAGGGGTTCTGAAATAAAGTGGTATGTTTTGTTTTTCTCCTGAAAATCCCATTACCTGTGTAGTTTTTTGGCAGGGGGCACATAAAGATTCAGGGTGCTGTATCTGGCCCCCGTATCAACCATAATAGGACAGTTACTGCCCTCAATCAAAATATCTATCACTGCTGCTGGACATTTCTCAAAAACTACCTCCATAACTAAACAAATAGTGGGATCCCAGCCTCCCTAGTGTTGCTGCATTTACTTCCTTTCTCTAATTCTTACTGAACCCGCACTTCTTCGATATTCTTTGCCCATTTCTCCCCTTCTCTATCAAACTCACCCTCCATTTCCTCTACTGCTGTCTGCCTCTCTTCTTTTTATCCACTGAACTCAACCTTCCTAATTTATCTATTTGATGTAACCCACTTTATTTTGAACAGTTGACTGAGTAAAGATCCATTTAATCCACTTTAGAGTATCCTCAGTGATCAGTGTTTAATTTATATTCACTTTGCTACAGTTTGACAAACTTAGCTTGTGTGGTCTAACATTTTCAAATATAAGCTCCTGAATCAGTCACTCTAAATGCAGATTCCAATACCATTCTAGTGTAGTAATTGGTAGATGTCTTTAAGGTAAAAACTGCTTCTAGACTCCTGGGCCCTGCCTCTGCTGTGACCGGCCCTGTGTGCACTCAGTCTCTCTGTGTCTTCTTTTCTCTCCTGCCTCTAAGTGAACGGCTGCTCTGTGTGATCCACCTTCTGGAGCTCAATGTTGGGCGGGGGTTTGCAGCACTGAAATGTACTAATTGATCTTTTTACCTTTAAAATGTTAATTTTAAAAGGTAAGAAGAGCAATTTCTCTTTCCTAAGTTTGCATAAAAAGCTTCAGCTCACTTCAGAAAATCACAACACAGCCAAAGTGTTTTAACATTAAAACACTGGAGATATTTTGTAATAAGGAATCTCCTCACCTTATCAGTTGTTTCGGCCGCAGGCTGTGGAGCTTTTTCCGTCGGTGGCTCTGTTGTTTTGCTTCCAGGTCACGGGCGGAAACACCAATCGTTAAAATGAGGAGGATTTGTCCCCTTGGAAGAAAAGGCTGTAGCGCCCCGGGGCCTTCTCACCGGTTCTTTTCCTGGGAGCAAGTTAGAGATTGAAATAACAGATTCTGTAGAGTGGGAGAATAGAGATAGAATGAAGCAGAATGATGAAAAAGGGGTCCCTATGTCCCTCCAGCAGTCTAAGCCTATAGCAGCAGAACTATAGAGATAGCTCAGGATAACCTGAGCCACTCTAACTAGAAGCTTTATCAAAAAAGGAAAGTTTTGTAGCAATGCCAGTAAGGCTGATTTATGCTCACAAACCAGGTCATCTGTATACGTGTTGCAGTTAAGGCAGATATGCCCCGCCCTTCCGCAGACATTATGTTGCTGCTAGCTAAAAGCCTGCTGCCAACTAAAAGCATGAAAGCCTACTATTAGCTGAAAGCCAGTTTCTAACTAAAAGCGTACTCCTGCTGCTAGCTGAAAGTCTGCTGCTAGCTAAAAGCCTGCTTCTAGCCTGTTGCTAGCTAAATGCCCGCTGCTAGCTAAATGCCCACTGCTAGCTAAATGCCCGCTGCTAGCTAAAAGCTTTCTTTCAACCAATTTCCAGATGTCTTGTTGTATAAATTGTTGTAAATATTGTCTGAATGTAAAAACGTCCAAATTTGACATGCTACATGGGACCAGCTGATTGATATGAATGATTGCCTAATTGAATCCATAATTTGGATTTTGTATTGACGGCAAACTTTCAGAGCGGCCTCTCAGGATGCCTGAGTTTTATTCTCCCTATGGGTGTGCAGATTAAAGGGGACTACAGCCCACCATGGAATGACCTTTCATTAGAGTTCGGGTTGTTTTATGACGGATCGTCCTCATGTTTCACAGCTACTGTTTTCCCAGCAATAAAACACAATAGCTGCTAATGAGTAGCAGGGATGGAAGCAGAGAAAAATACTAAAAACATCCTTTTCTAAACCATGTGTTAAGGTTGTCAAAAGTATTGAAACTCAAAAGTATCGATACTTAAACGTTGTATCCGGATACGATACTCGTTTTAAAAGTATCGATACAGTGCTACCACCAGTGGCAGCTAAACAGTCATTCATCTAAAAGTGCAGAATAGAGGAAAATGCACTTTCTGATTAGCCTGACGTAGTCCGACTCAATTCTAGTCAGAATGAGTCTGATGCTGCTCCATAGAGCTGTGATTATGGGGCGTGGTTCCAACGAACCAGGAAAAAATGCCTCTGCACTCAATTGGATAGACCTACAACCAATAAGAGCAACGGAGTGCGTGGACGTATGTTAAGCTTTAGGCATAGTTGTTGTCCACAAAAATCGTGCCGCAGTTGCACGCCTATAATAAGAAGATGAGCCTTGATCACGCTTTCTCTGTTCCTCTTTTAAAATTAATTTGCTGTCGCCATATCTTCTAGAACAGACCTAATAGCAGAATCTACTCACCTCAACCTCCAGCGGCAGCCATTGTTGTTGTCGCCCAAGCGGCGCTTTGGTCACGTGGTTGATTACGCTACTCTTGATCATCTGTCCATCATCGTGATAAAGCCCGCCCCTGACAATTTGATTGGATCGCCTGACAGTGGGCTTATAATACGCGCGCTACTATGGAGCAGAGCCAGATTCGAACTTCCCCACCTCAAACTTTGGCGGGCGGGACTAAGTTCGACTGGCACCCAGGCTACTTTCTGATCACTGTGTGATTGAATAATTCTGTGCACTTTTTAGTTTCAGACTTTTTTTTCGTAAGAGGTGCAGCTGCTGAGAAATACTTTTGTTTCTTAACCGGTTTGGCTAGTAGCCATTGTTATGTGTGCAAAGCATAGCCAAGGAAGGAACACTTCATTTTCATTTTATAAGTTTTTTATCAAGCTTGCTTAATATTGTGTACAGCATACAACCTTTATTGTGTTTACTTAGTGTATTTTATTTATTAATGAGAATATTTCTGTAGAATTTTGGAGTCCTTGTTTTTATCCTTGTGGTATCGAAAATGGTATAGAGTATCGAATATTTTCCTTAGTATCGGTATCGAGTTGAAAAGTTTAGTATCGTGACAACCCTACCATGTGTTAAGGAGAACTGGAGTATAGAGGCTCAAAAATGCGCCTTTAGATGACAGAGAAACCTGCTTAGAGCAGCAATTATGCAAAATTGTAAAAAAAAAAAAAAATGACATTGAAGATATAAATGGTTTTGTCAATATGCTCTATCCAGCACTCCTCAACTGGAATAGCCTTTATTAAGGAACCTTTGATTGTTCAATTATTACTCAGTCAATCAACAGATTGGTCGATTTGCAAAATAATGGCTGAACTAATACATACTATACTTAACTACAGATATATAGATGGAACTATAAATAAACATTTTTGTGTGTGGTCTAATAATTACATTTCCTTTGAACGTAAATCATCCAATAGAAAAGCTTCCTTCTTCGTGTGTCTTTGCAAAAGGTCCAAAACCGTTTAGTTGGACACAAAATAAATATAGCATTCACTACGACTGACGGTAACAGAAAAAAATCAATATTTACATTTCTAAAAGTATTCAACAATAACTTTACTCTCTATTGTAAATGGAAACACAACAAAGCTTCCGCTATATGTCCTGGGGGGAGGTCTGCTGAAGGATAGACTGTCCCTGCTGTTCTCATCTAGATTAAAACAGGAGCCGGCTCTGAATAGATCTATATCCATAGATGTTGAAGGCTGATAGGATGCTGCTGACTTAGAGGTGTGGCCTGTTTATCTGCATCACTTTTGTCTCCTGTCTTCTTTAGGTCTTCGCTCTGCAGTTCATGCTTCCTTGCCTCCGTCGGAGGTCTGACGACAGACAGACCGCGGCGCCTCGGCAACCATCCATGCGGGCTTCCGTGGCAGGCTGCAGGATGGGCTTTGGCGCGCTCCTTAACGGGTTGCTGGTGTCGGTGATCGCGGCTCTCCTTTGGAAGCACTCCAAGCTGTGTGAGCATGCGGCCTCACTAGAGGAGGAGCTGCATATGACGCAGCAGTCACAGGAGGTCTCTCAGGCCCACATAGACTACCACCTGGCCCTGCAGGCTCTCCAGGAACATGGCACCCGCATGGTGTGCAACGGAAAGATGCACACTGACCGGATCTGCCGCTTCGACTACCTGTGCTACTCCTCGGAGGCGGAGGAGTTTGTGTTTTTCCACACCAACTCCTCCGTCATGCTGCCTAATCTTGGATCCAGGCGCTTTCAACCCGCCCTGCTGGATTTGTCCTCAGTAGAAGATCACAACACGCAATATTTCAACTTTCTGGAACTCCCAGCTGCTACGTTAAAGTTCATGGCCAAACCTGTGTTTGTTCCAGACGTGACTCTGATCCTGAACAGGTTCAATCCAGATAATCTCATGCACGTGTTCCACGACGACCTCCTTCCTGCCTTCTTCACCATGAAGCAGTATTCAGACCTGGACAGCGAGGCACGCCTGGTGTTCATGGAAGGCTGGGAAGAAGGGCCACACTTTGACCTTTATCGGCTCCTCAGCAGCAAGCAGCCTCTCCTCAAACAACAGCTGAGGAACTTTGGAAAGCTCCTGTGTTTCACTAAGTCCTACGTTGGATTGTCCAAGATGACCACCTGGTACCAGTATGGCTTCGTCCAGCCGCAGGGGCCCAAAGCCAACATTCTGGTTTCAGGAAATGAGATCAGACATTTTGCCAAAGTGTTAATGGAGAAAATGAACATAACGAGGTGGGAGGAGGAAGAGGGGGATGGAGGACGGCCAGAGGAAGAGAGGGCGGATTACATCGCTGTGTTTAGTCGCTCAGCAACAAGGTTGATTCTGAACCAAGCGGAGCTGATAATGGCCTTAGCCCAGGAGTTCCAGATGAGGGTGGTCACTGTGTCCCTGGAGGAGCAGTCTTTTCCCAGCATCATCCAGGTGATCAGTGCTGCTTCCATGTTGGTCAGTATGCATGGCGCTCAGTTGATCACCTCAATGTTTCTCCCCAGAGGAGCAACTGTAGTAGAACTATTCCCCTTTGCTGTGAACCCAGAGCAGTACACTCCATATAAGACCCTGGCCTCCCTTCCAGGTATGGACCTTCACTACATTGTCTGGAGGAACTCTATGGAGGAGAACACGGTCACCCACCCAGACAGACCCTGGCAGCAAGGGGGCATTGCCCACTTGGAAAAAGAGGAGCAGCAGCGGATCCTGGAGAGTAAGGACGTCCCCAGGCACCTGTGCTGCCGGAACCCAGAGTGGCTTTTCAGGATTTACCAGGATACTCTGGTAGACATTCCATCCTTCCTCCAGGTCCTCAGAGACGGCATGAAGAGTAAACCAAACCTGAAGAAGACAAAGATGGCCAGCACAGTCCACCCTGGCCGCGTCAGAGAAGCCCACTGTCAGACGTCAGTGCAGGCTCCTAACCAGGCCAAACTCACGGTTTCCTGGCAGATCCCCTGGAATCTGAAATACCTAAAGGTGAGAGAGGTGAAGTACGAGGTGTGGATCCAGGAGCAGGGAGAAAACACCTACATGCCTTATATCCTTCCTCAGCAGAACTACACCTTCTCTGAGAACATCAAGCCCTTCACCACCTACCTGGTGTGGGTGAGGTGCATCTTTAACAAGAACCTGTTGGGCCCGTTTGCCGACGTTCTGACATGCCGGACTTAATAAACATGATCACCTCCCTGTAGCCTCATTGGAAGTGGATTAGACTCCACCAGATTATAGAGCCACCATGCCATACCCCCATGCAACCACCAGGGGGCACACGATGGACTCCTAAAGACTCCTGGGTGATTTAAAGCTTGTTTTCAAACTTTCAGAGACATTTCCCCTTGAAACGACAACAGTCTTAGTGAGTAAACGTGTTTAGGAGGAAAATGTTGTCAGATCTTAGGATTAGATTTTAGCTTAATGCCGTGTAGCTTCTGTGCTCAGAGATCAAGGAAGATTTGATGTATTCCTGACTTCTGCACCGCAGAGGAACTATGGTTCACCCCTTTAACTGCATGAAGGAAGCATGATGAGTGGTTTAAGTCCAGACTTTAACTAGGCCATTCCAAAACATCAGGAGACAAGCTTATGGTTGGACCTTCTTCAAGACCCTGCAATAAATGGACAATTCAATCCTGGGACTGTAAACCCAGAGCATCATGCTGCCACTGCTGTGTTTATAAGCCCAGAGTATCATGCTACCACTGCTGTGTTTATAAACCCAGAGCATCATGCTGCCACTGCTGTGTTTATAAACCCAGAGTATCATGCTACCACTGCTGTGTTTATAAACCCAGAGCATCATGCTACCACTGCTGTGTTTATAAACCCAGAGCATCATGCTACCACTGCTGTGTTTATAAGCCCAGAGCATCATGCTGCCACTGCTGTGTTTATAAACCCAGAGTATCATGCTACCACTGCTGTGTTTATAAACCCAGAGCATCATGCTACCACTGCTGTGTTTAGAAACCCAGAGTATCATGCTACCACTGCTGTGTTTATAAACCCAGAGCATCATGCTACCACTGCTGTGTTTATAAACCCAGAGCATCATGCTACCACTGCTGTGTTTATAAACCCAGAGTATCATGCTACCACTGCTGTGTTTATAAACCCAGAGTATCATGCTACCACTGCTGTGTTTATAAACCCAGAGCATCATGCTACCACTGCTGTGTTTATAAACCCAGAGTATCATGCTACCACTGCTGTGTTTATAAACCCAGAGTATCATGCTGCCACTGCTGTGTTTATAAACCCAGAGTATCATGCTGCCACTGCTGTGTTTATAAACCCAGAGCATCATGCTACCACTGCTGTGTTTATAAACCCAGAGTATCATGCTACCACTGCTGTGTTTATAAACCCAGAGCATCATGCTGCCACTGCTGTGTTTATAAACCCAGAGCATCATGCTGCCACTGCTGTGTTTATAAACCCAGAGCATCATGCTGCCACTGCTGTGTTTATAAGCCCAGAGCATCATGCTGCCACTGCTGTGTTTATAAACCCAGAGCATCATGCTGCCACTGCTGTGTTTATAAACCCAGAGCATCATGCTGCCACTGCTGTGTTTATAAACCCAGAGCATCATGCTACCACTGCTGTGTTTATAAACCCAGAGCATCATGCTACCACTGCTGTGTTTATAAACCCAGAGCATCATGCTGCCACTGCTGTGTTTATAAACCCAGAGCATCATGCTGCCACTGCTGTGTTTATAAACCCAGAGCATCATGCTGCCACTGCTGTGTTTATAAACCCAGAGCATCATGCTGCCACTGCTGTGTTTATAAACCCAGAGCATCATGCTGCCACTGCTGTGTTTATAAACCCAGAGCATCATGCTGCCACTGCTGTGTTTATAAACCCAGAGCATCATGCTGCCACTGTGTGTTTATAAACCCAGAGCATCATGCTGCCACTGCTGTGTTTATAAACCCAGAGCATCATGCTGCCACTGCTGTGTTTATAAACCCAGAGCATCATGCTGCCACTGCTGTGTTTATAAACCCAGAGCATCATGCTGCCACTGCTGTGTTTATAAACCCAGAGCATCATGCTACCACTGCTGTGTTTATAAACCCAGAGCATCATGCTACCACTGCTGTGTTTATAAACCCAGAGCATCATGCTACCACTGCTGTGTTTATAAACCCAGAGCATCATGCTGCCACTGCTGTGTTTATAAACCCAGAGCATCATGCTGCCACTGCTGTGTTTATAAACCCAGAGTATCATGCTGCCACTGCTGTGTTTATAAACCCAGAGCATCATGCTGCCACTGCTGTGTTTATAAACCCAGAGCATCATGCTGCCACTGCTGTGTTTATAAACCCAGAGCATCATGCTGCCACTGCTGTGTTTATAAACCCAGAGCATCATGCTGCCACTGCTGTGTTTATAAACCCAGAGCATCATGCTGCCACTGCTGTGTTTATAAACCCAGAGCATCATGCTGCCACTGCTGTGTTTATAAACCCAGAGCATCATGCTGCCACTGCTGTGTTTATAAACCCAGAGCATCATGCTGCCACTGCTGTGTTTATAAACCCAGAGCATCATGCTGCCACTGCTGTGTTTTTAAACCCAGAGCATCATGCTGCCACTGCTGTGTCTATAAACCCAGAGCATCATGCTGCCACTGCTGTGTCTATAAACCCAGAGCATCATGCTGCCACTGCTGTGTCTATAAACCCAGAGCATCATGCTGCCACTGCTGTGTTTTTAAACCCAGAGCATCATGCTACCACTGCTGTGTTTATAAACCCAGAGCATCATGCTACCACTGCTGTGTCTGTCTCTTCAGTTTTCTTATTGAGTTGATCTGGAAATATCCAATATTTCCTTTTGTGGGAGATTAAGGTACCAGCAGCAAAGGTAAAGGCAAGAAGAAGCAGATTTATACAGATTATGATTAGAAAACAGAAAAAGAGACATTCTGTAGAAATATATTCTGTAGAAATAACAGATCCCAGCTTAGTGGGATAGTTAAAAAAGGTAGAAAATGTATGAGTGAGCTTCATTCAGGAGCAGATAAGAAACCAGACAGTCAAGCAATCGAAGGGTTTCCTTGTTGGTAGTGATCAACCGCAGAATGGGAACAAAGCCCCGCCCACTTTAATACTTTGTCATTTTTGCTGACTAGTCGCTGCAGTGATGCTAAAGCTAAACCAATAAATATCTTTCACAATAAAAAAGGGCAACATTTGAATCCCTTTTGGTTTTTAAATGCTTGTATCTCCGTGACAATCAAACTGGTTTCTCTCCCACTTCCCAACTCTTCCAAAAATGAATCGAACTGTTTTTAGTTTTGATTGGTTTGTAAATATAATTAACATAAAAGATAAATAGTTTTTACAGATTGACTGCATCACTGACTCTGTTGCAGTGCGGGGTTAGAAATGGCGGATTTATGAGTATTTTAAAGTTTTCTAGTGTTAAACTATTAACACTATTAACTAATTAATTCCAGTCTTGCTTAAATTAGAAACATATTATTTTTTTTTTAGTAATTTTCCAACTGTGGACATCAGGTCCTTCTTTAGAGGAAGGAGAACAGTTCTTACATCATCATATGTCATTTAATATTGAACAGGATTAGTTTCTGCATCCAGTTATCAATCTGAGGGACAATTCTATTCAGTTTATTTCTATAGCTCCATCACATCATGTCATCTCAGGTCACTCTTATAGATCCACATCAACCAGATCATCCAGTCAGATTGATTCAAAGTTTTCTATCTAAGGAAAACCAGCTGATTGCATCGACTCATTGACTCTTCAGCAATCCCTCACACTAAGCATGCTTGTAGCTTACAGTGAGAGGAAAACTCCCTTTGAACAGAGGAAGAAACCTCCAGCAGAACCAGGCTCAGTGTGAGCCGCCATCTGCTGAGGCCCACTGGGGTTCAAGGAGACAGAAGCAGACATAGAAAAAGAAGCATAGATACAAAAGGCAACTGATTTCTGGGTTCAAAATCAATGTCTCAGATGGAACAAACTATAGTTTGTGTTCTTACTTTAAAAGTTACACTTTTAACACTTGATGTAAATTAATGTGAAGTCATACTAGCGTTGCTAATAGTAGCTTAGCAGCTGCTATTGTGTTGTTAGTCCTTCCTATTGTTTTGCTCTAATTACCCCCATGGGGTAAAGATCAGAAACTTCTGTTTTAAACATTTTCACTCCAGAACAAAGCTGAGAAAAAAGGTGCAAGTAAGTATTGTTTACAGTGTATGTTTGACAAGTTTCCATTTTCAAACAACCTTTTTGGCATTGGTTCTAGTTTAACCTTCACATCAAGGCCCGTGCATCGGCAAGGAGGCCAGTATGGGAGGGGGATAGAGTGGGAGGCAGTGTGTAGATGGGGGGGGCGGTGGACTGTGACTAACTGGATGTGCTCTCTTTCATCCTCTGACATGGGAGCTGGCTCGGAGCTCTCGCCTGCCTGGCTGTGTGTTTCCTGGACGGGGCCGCCTGTGGAGCTGGTTTTCAGTTGCCTCTTGTATCTGTGGATACAGGGAGTTTTTCCTCTCCACTGTCGCTACAAGCATGCTTATGAATTTGTGTTAGAGAAATAAACTGAATAGAATTGAATGAGGGCAAATGTATTATTGCATTTTCTCCATCAGCAGGTAGTGGCACTTTTTATCAGATATTAATTTAAATTGGTTTAAGTGTCGCTGAACAGGAAGTGATTTGATTCCATTAACATTTAGATTAAAATGACTTCCTGTTTCTCTCCAGTGTAGAACATTAAATAAAGGTATAAACCTTTGATTTCTCCTTCAGATTCCTCCCTGCAGGCGTTTTCTTTCTCCGCTTTAAGGTTACCTGTTAAAGTGCTGTTTCCATTCTCCTTTTACTGATTGGTCCAAGAGATTTTCTATGGAAAGACAATTTGGACGAAACCATCTGATTTCCTCCCTAAAGGTGTTTAGGTCGGTGCATGTTTATGTCGGATGACTCGGCGGGTGGTGAGGGGTTAGGTGTCTGTGGTGTGGAGTCCTTTTCTTTGTCCTTCTCTCTGGACGTGCAGAATGTCTGTTTTCTATACTAGAAATAGATTGATTGTTTTTCCAATAACTATGAATCAATAAATATTTATTTGTTACACTTTGTGTCTTTGCCTTTTGAATAAATGAGTTTTTCCTCTTTTTAAATATTTTAAGTGCTAATGAGTTCATGTGGTTCAGCAGTCCTCTGTCATTAATCAGTACAGGCTAAATGACCTGGACATGTGTAACTCTTGAATTTGACCCTAAACGCTGATGGTGGGATGCAGCTGCCTGTTGGCTCACTGACAGAAGCTAGATCTCTAACAGGCATCGGTAGGCGATGCAGTGGAAGCTGCTGCTGGGCAGCAGAAGGCAAAAAAAAAACATGTTTCTCAGCTGAAACGATCTAAATGGCTTTAATATGAGCCAAACTAAAATAAAACTGATACTCCAGAGAGACCCAGGTAGGTCTAAACTTCCCTCTGCATCCCAGGAGGATCAGAACACAACCGGGTAAAGTCCTTAGCAGGAAACCCCACAAAATGCATTCATGTAAAACCAGGTTGGATGAAGTTAAAGAACAGCTGATGGATCCTAAACAGTTGGTTGTCTCCAGGAGCTGTTGATCCGGAGCATCCTGAAGCACAGCGGCTCAGGCATGATGGGGGTCAGTTCTCATTAGAGACTGACACGGGAGTGGGATTTTCACCCTGTCCCCGGCCCCTACCCTCCTGGTAGATTGTGTCAGTAAGTCCCGATCCCCGGCCAGAGTAGGAAATCTAAATCCTGTCCCGCCCCACTCCTGGTGAAATTAACTCCCCATTCCCATTCAGAATGACTCCCGCCCCATTCTTGTTGTCTTCAATAAGATTTCTGCCAATACATTGAATCTGAATTTCTATGAAGGGTCAGTTAAGTTCCTGTTTCTAGCTGTAGTAAAGGTCAGTAAAAGGAATAACAATTTTAAATACATAATAAAAGTAACAAACAAGGAAACAGACCATGCTTATCTTAGGTGAATAAACAATCAAACTTTTTGAGGTCCAGCTCCCGCCGCTAACTGTTGGTCCCTCCATTGTTGAAAGTTTTTGAGCTGGTGAAAAACTCAGAGCTGAAGCACTGTTGGTTTTTGGGTCGTGTAGTTTTTGACTCGCATTATAGTGTGTAGGCTTCAAGGAAAAAACTACAAAATGGCGGCACCAGTCAATGTAATTGTTTTTCTATTTTATTTTTGGCATCGATCCTATTTTTTAGTTACTATTGGTTTGCTCCCTGCTAATGTTTAATCTTGTACCGCCCCAATCACGCGGTCGTTACTAATACTGACTCCCATCCCACGGGAACCAGACAGTCTCTGGTTCTCATACTGTGAAGTGTATGCCCATAGGATCATGGGTTTGCCTGAGACCTCTAACACCTGGGATAGGAAAATATTTGACACTCTATTCCTGTAAGGCCTCTGTTTAATATATTATTTGCTTCAGCAAAGCACCTGCTAAACAAGGCTGCATGTGTTTATTATTCTACTGACGCCTCAGATGCTGTTTTCCAGTTTTAGATGTTTGAGGCTAGATTTCTTCAGCGTCGAGGCTATTTCCTTTTGTCTGAGAGAATGTCTCCCTGTCCTTTAGTAGTCAGTGGGATCCTCTGTGACCGGAACAGGCAGGAACGTTGGTGAGACTGAATCTTCTCCCCTGCAAGACTTAATAAATGGTGCTTTAAAGAACAGCACTGCATTTCTTGTTAATATGACAGACTTTTTATTCAGATGAGCAACGTTTACATCATGGAGCAGGAAGTGCATTCCTCAGACCTTCATCCATTTGAAAACTAAAGGGGAAGATCAAATATTCTGCTTCTTACCAGGGAATGTTGAGGATACTAGGGGTCCTGTGGTACCAGAGATGGTCCGTTTAATGCGGCACCATGTGGGGATTCACAGCACAGATGCACCTTTGAGCAACTTTAAAGAGGTTCCTAGAATTTCCCTTCTTTCATCTGAGGAATATTACAAAACTGAGCAATCTCCTGTCCAGTGGGTGTGATGCTGAGAAACTAGTCCATGCATTTGTTACTTCCGCTGACTATTGTATTCTTTACTATCAGGAAGTCCACAAACTGTAGTTAAAAAAGCCTTCAGCTGATCCAAAATGCTGCAGCCAGAGTTCTGATGAAAATGAAAAATGATTGCTGCTGAAGAGTCAATGAGTCGCAATGCAATCAACTGGTTAAAGTAATTAAAAAAAAACTAACTGGAAATAATCATATTCCTCAGGTCTCCTGGTATGAAGTAATTCCACTCCAACTATTCTAGAGTTTTTCACGTGAAGAGCTGGGAGGGTTTCACGTATCATTATACATTTAGTTCCCACAAACCGATGAATATTATGTAACTTTCAGCCTAAGGTAGAGTTGCTTCCTTGCAAACGTGTCACAATGGAAAACAGCCTCTTAGCTGTCAGCTAAATAAGGCTCACTTTGAGCCACTTGCTTTACCTTTCAGTGTTGGGTTTGAGCTAATACGTTTATGCAATAAAGACAGAATAATAGCTCACATTCTGAAGAAGATTCAGGAATAGATGAATAGCCCCATCAGACTCATTCACATAGCACACTTGCATAAACAACCATTAGCCATCACTAGCCACAGCATCTAGCCCAGGGGTCTCAAAGCAGTGGCGGCCGGCCCATAGGGGGCGCTGGGGCACCGCCCTCCCTGATAAGAAGAGAGAAACGTAAAATATATTTTTAGAAATTAACTCATAAATGTCAGTTTTACCTCTCTAGAGTGTGTACCTATAAGCAAAACAAATTATATAAACTACATTTCCCTATCTACCGTCATTAATTTCTGGATTTCCACAGACAGACTCCTACCGCCTTCGGTTCTGGGCTGTGATCAGACAGACCCACATTTGCAGAGAATCTGTCAATCATGTACTATTGCTAGGTGAATTTAATGGCCAATCAGCGTCTCAGAACTTTATGGTCTTGGGGCTCTGAAAATACTGCCCTTATCAGGCTTCTGCACCCAATGCTAGGTGCAGACAATTAGAGGATGATGGCTTAACGTAACGTAACGAGATGCGCAGCTTCCACCAAATTCAGTGAGATCCTTATTTATCTACCCGTTTGCTACAAGAACAACCCTGTTGTAGATATGAAAATTTCATGTCATGGTTATTGTGATTGTGACGAATCCACATCCTCTAATCCTTTGCGCGCCACACACAATTCCTTCCTGTTATACTGTGTTTGTGAGGACCACACTCGCCGCTGAGCCCAGTAGCTCCATTAACTTAAAACACACAAGCTGTCCTGGTTACCTGCTGGCGTGTATTGGTGGGTGCACACTTAATATTTCCAGTGGGGTTAGCCGTGGTGTGTGTGTGTGTGTGTGGGGTGTACGGTTTATGCGCGGGACTTGTCATCTTCAGTCTGGCTGTGTTCCTTGCTGGGTTCAAACCCAGTTTGGTGTAATTGAATAAGTCAATGAATCTGTGTAAAGAATGAAGTTGTAAAAATTATTTGTTTTTTACATCAATTGTTTGTGGAGGTAATATATTTTGACAAAACTGATTTATGAGAAGAAATCAGAAATAAGAGAGCCTGAGGGGAGGGGCTTCTTAAACTATTTAATGAGGGCTGTGGGAAGAAAAGTGGCAATTTTTGTTTTCTGTTTCTTTTGTTACATTGCTGGTAACTGGAGGGAGGCTGAGGCCCAGAGTATCTTTGTATGTATGCTTAGTTTCTTTTGCACCCTTGTTTTGAGTTTTGAGCTCAATAAATCACCAACACCGTAACCCTCAACCGAGCCTGGATTCTTGAGGCCAAAGAACCCCGGCCACAGTGACCCAAATCATCACTGTTACTGTTATTATATAGTAAATTAAATCATTACTGTTAAATTGTATGTATTGTCCAGTTGTTTATTTGAATTCTTATTCCGGATTATTTGGAGACATACACTAGGGCTATATCAGCCCCACCAAAAATATTTTTCACCAGCCGCCACTGTCTCAAAGGTGTTCCAGGAAGGGCCGTGTGGCTGCAGGTTTTCTTTCAAACCAAGCAATAGGGCTTGGGCCATGACGTCATTACTTTCCTCGCGTGGGCCGCCATGTTGATGGCCTCTATTATTGCTGCTCATACTACTGCCTATGACCACAGCATACTGTACTCCCTCTCAGCCGTGTTTTAATTTGATTAATTTCACCTTACCTTGATTTCAACCATGGTAAACCGTTTTGCTGTATTGTGGGCTGTAACAGCTCAACACGTGATCGCGAATGGGAACAACATAGAAAATGGGTTAACTTTCCACCACTTTCCTGCCTGGAGGCGAACCATGGAGACCAAGCTGCCAGAGATAAAGAGTCGCCGGATAGCTTGGATCGCAGCTGCCGTAAGAGATCTAATTCTCAACATAACTTTTCCCATGGTATCCCTACATGTCATTGAGAGTGTGTTCCCCTGCATTTCATTCCTGGTAAGTTAAAGATGCACGGGTTTATTTTATAGCCTACTTTTGTTTTCTTCCCTTCAAAGTTGGGATCTTTTACGGAAAATAATAAAAACGGCAGCTGGAAAATGCTCAAATACGTGAGAAACCCGGAGGGTTGCAGTTAACGTTACTAACTACACCTTTGAAACACATAGCAGCTAGTTAAAAGAACATTACATGCGTGAGTGTTTGTTGGCATTAGCGGTTAGCGGTTGTTAAACTAGCGGGTTCCAGAGCCCGCCTGATCACAGCTTACCTTCGCACGGGATTACTGTGTTCCCACTGTTTGCTGGCTTTATGATCTGCAGCTCCTGAACCCATCCATTCCTCCATGAACTGCACATGAGACTCGGGCGACTTGTAGCTTGGGAACTGTTTTGAAGTATAGGCGCTCACTCATCCTCGTGCTCCACTCATTGTTTGGAACTTTATCATGGATCCAAATTATTAATAATGCTGATTTTGTCAACATACCGGTCCCTGGCTTCTCTATTTAATGTGTCCCCGTAAATTCCAGATCCTTTTCGGGATTTTAACATCTTTTTTCTCTCTACTTCTATGCCCTTCTTCTTTCAACAACAACGTTGTATCAGAGCTATGTTTACGCTATGCGTAGCCCTCAATATCGCCCGCCACGTCCCACAATGCAACGCGGATCCCGAGCCCTATAGCTCACCAGACTCCTTTCATCTGATATTTGCAAATGACAGAGAAGTTGAAAAGTCCAAAAATATCAACAAAACGCCGTTTTTCTTTTTTTTTTTTAGCAAACTTTGGCACATTATTTCTCAGTGGTCAAGCTACAACACTTCTATGCAACTTCCTGTCTCTCCTCTAGCACCTCCCACTTCGTCTATATGGACCAATGACAAACTAGTAAAATCCTTCTGCTCTACACTACATCCTTTATCCAACATGAGCCATTTAAAAATAATACAAGATGTGACAATTCTTTCTAACAAAACATTTTTTAACAAAAATTTTTTAAGATATACTGTTCTGTATAAACAAAGTTTTCACTTATTTATTACAACCTTAACACACCCAATGTTGAACACTTCAAATCCATATATGGATTCAAAACAACACAACCCATGACCATTTTAAAGATGGTTACAAAAAGAACACAAATTAATTCAGGTAAAAGGCTAAAACTCAGTTACAATTTTACTCCCTAAATCATTTACAATAAAGTTTTATATTAAGTACTTAGCAGAATCTTAACAAGCATAATGGTCTGCTTGTAAAAAAAAAATGGTTGGTCTATTATCTAGCACTAGGACATTGATTCCCATAGTTATACTGGCAAAATATGAGAAAAAAACATGACAATTGTAACTTAGGAAATTATTACAGTTCCAACAAGGAATGTGAGTCCAATCAGGAAGAATCCCATTTAACATTAAAACCAATCCAGTCTGTCTACAAGCAGGCTCTAAAGGTTTTGGACAGGAAACCTTTTCGTTTTCATCATTGCAGTATACTGGACAAACATGTCCTGTTAAACTGGGAAAATTTAGTTACATTTCATGATGCAAATCTGGTCTTTAAAATTTTACATGGCTTTGCTCCACCACCACTTACTGCTTTTTTCACACAAGGTAGCAGACTCACCAGATCTGTCTCTTCAAATAACCTTACAGTCCCACTGAGAAAAAGCTCATTTGGTCAGTCAGCCTTCTCAGTGCGAGCAGCTCAGTCCTGGAACACCATTCCAACTCATATACGCAATGCAGACACATACAGAACTTTCAAAAACAAGTTAAAAGCATGGTTACAGGAGAATCAAACCTGTAATCATAATCAATAACTTCTGTCTGCCTGTCTGATGCACTTTTATCAATGCTTTTTAAATCTTATATTTATAATAACGTCTTTGTTTTTTACAGATCAATGTCCAACTTTTATGTAGATTACTAACTATGTATTTTATTGTTTGCACTAATTTTTAATGTTGTTGTTTTTATTATGTTGGCATTTTAAACCTTGCCCAGGGACTACAGTTGAAAATTAGCTACTTAGCTAACACTGGCTCATTTACAGAAATGTTTATTAATGTGCACTGTCCCTGTTCAAATAAACACATAAATAAAAAAAATAAATAAATAAAAATAAATTGGTTCAGGTTCGTTTGCTGTTTTTCTGTTGGACTCTGATTCCTGCCCCTGGTTCTGTGAACCAGAATACACAGGCTTTTATTCACCTCTGCCTACTGGTCTCTGCGTTTGGGTCCTCCACACAAACACCGCTTCATGACAGTAGCGCTCTTTTAAACATGTGCTCCCTTATTTTTTTCCTAATTGTTCATTTAAATATCTACTTCCAGTGATGTGAAATAGAAACTTCCACTTGCCTGCTGTCATGGTGAATTGTCAACTCTGAGTCAACTACTCAAAGTTTATTAAACTAATCTTAGCAGCTGGTGTGAAACCAAAAACTTTGAGTTTCCAACCTTAGGCTAGATCAATTCAGAGTTTAGGATATATGTCTGAGTTTGTTAAACCTGCTTTGTGAAACGAGCTGCTGAACAAAATTAAAACCAAACCTAAAAATATATATATATAAAACTCCATCTGGTAAGCTCAGATTTGCTGAAACTTAACTCCAAATAAAGGTATTTGGAATTACTAACCTGCTCTTAGAGATGTTACTAATTATTTATCATTGTTATCATTTATCATCATATTTTAGATATAATTCCATTGATAAAAAAGGTATGAACAGTTGTCTTTAATCAATAAGGCAAAAATAAGGCAATAGCAAAACACTTGTCACATTCGTCATCATTTTCTTACATTTTTTCTGTTATAATTTTGCAATGGTGAATAAGAAAAGAACAAACATGAAATAAAAATTACTAAAAGTGACAACACCGTCTAGAAAGGATTGTGGTCCAGTTACTGAGAAAGCTTGTTGTCAAGCAGCAGTGAGGTGAGCGACGGACTGATAGCTGGTCTGGCTGGATATGGTTATCTGGTCCCCTGAGGGTGGAGTGAACCTTTGTTCAGCTTCACTGCCAGAAATAACACCTAAGTTAAGCTATGTGGAGAGGTGGGGGGAAATGATTATGATTTTTAACAGTCAAGTGTGTTCTCATGTCCTTCATGAGCAAAATTAAATGATGAAATGATTAACATTTCAGTGATTCCAGACATTAAAACAGATGACAGAAAAAGTTATTTAGACAAAATGTTTTGCTTAAAGATGAAAAAACAAACAAACCTGGATTAACTAAGCTGGGTGAAGCTGAAACCCCACCCAAGTAAAAAAATTTGGCAAATAGACTGAATCGTTAGTGCAGGTTTGTGCCGCTTTCATTTCAGAGATATTAAGGATTATAATTATGGCCAATGACATCACTAACCCCCGAAGCTGCATAAACTGTAAACTTTGGTTTGTTTGGATCAAGCTCAGCATAAACAGCACTAAAGCACTCTGGTTTCTTTGAAACCTGCAGCGGGCGGTGACGTCATCGGCAGTGTTGGGAAAGTTCTCTTTCTACGTGAACTAGTTCAAAGTTCAGTTCACACATTTTAAAATGAACTAGTTCAGTTCATAGTTCATAATTCAAAAATTTTGAACTAAGTTCACAGTTCCAAAAATGAACTAGTTCATAGTTCTTTTTTTTTTCATATATTGCTCAATTCCACCATAGCCTACTGTAGAACCACAGACAGCAATTATTTTATCAGTTGTAACTCTGAAACTGTGCGTCAGATTTCATCTTCATATCCAGTTTTGAATCCTTATCCAACCAGGGTTTACATTAGCATTGAGGGGACAGCATTTCCCCATTGTTGCTTTAACGCTTTGTTGCTGTCCATTCACTTCACACTAGTAGCAGCTGCAGCTTTCACCCCTACAGTATATTCTCAAAAACATCAGGAAAAATGTGCTGCTTGAATGGTCTTTTTTATGAGGAATTATTAAAAGAAAAACAGGAAAGTAATCTTTAAGGTGCAAATGTTTTTTTTTTATTTTAATAATTGTTTCAATTTTAAATTCCATTTCAGTACATACTAAAAAGGAATCCTGGAATCCTGGAAAATTATACCAGGCAGGTTTAACAAACAAGTTACATGAATAGTAAAACCCTCAAGAACATTTTACTAACACAAACTGAGGGACCAGGCTGAGGTAGGAATTTAAGGTTACTGAAGTGCGGATTTTTTTACTGAAAGCCGGCGGGCAAAGTTTGCAGAGAAATGTAAGATTGTTGCCATCATCCTCACCGACCACCTGGTCATAAAACTGTTTTAAGTGATCATACTGCTGCTTTGTCGCCTCCACGGTCGCCTCCATGCTGCTGTGGCTTCCACGCTGCATTTTGTTTTGATGACGCGACGCGGCTGTAGGCTACGACGCTGGTAGCTGGTGTTGCCAGATTGGGTGTTTTTCCCGCTACATATTAAGGCCTGTTTACGGTGTGATTTAGCCGGGGTTTCGCCTGGAGGGCTCTATAGAAATCTGGCAACCTATTGAACGGAGTTGAACTGAGAGAGCGTGCCGTTCACAGACACCAGAATGAACGAGTTCACAACAACGTTCATCAGGCAGTAATGCAGCACGTTCAGTTCACGTTCACCCAAAATATGAACGAGTTCATGAACTTTCGCTCAATGAACGCGTTCAGGCACAACACTGGTCATCGGTCATAATATTAATCCTTAAAGGGAAAATCTGGTCAACAAGGAAGAATCAGTGGATCATTATCTTTACCTAAAACTAATAAGTTTGTGGCGATTTAATAAATGTAACTTTAATCAGTTGAAAATAAATAAAAATATAAATTGTCATTGCAATCACGGAGTCTGACATCACATTCTGTGACTTAGTGGTCAGACATACTCTGACTAAGATACTGGCTAAAGGTCGAAGAGCGTGTGTTCTTTCAAACAGTACTTAATATTGATAAGATTAAAAAAAAGCTTTGCACCAAAACCAACGTTAGAGCCAATGTTCAGTGAGAGCACCGGGGCCATATGCGTGACCTATGCTTGACTCTACCTCCAGTGGTAACTGGGCTCAAACCGATGAGAATAAAAATGTAAAGTAAGTCTCATACAACCAACCATGCTACTTACTCCAAAAAATCAAGTTCATTTAACTTAATGGAAAAAAGATGCAGGTAAAAAGTTCAAGAAACTTGGTATAAGAAAAAAAAAACACTTTAAAAACTAGTATAAATTAAGTCAAATACACTAATTCATCTTTAGTCAGGACATTGTGGTGAAGTCAGATCCTGATTTTCAGAGAATAATTCTAAATATTCATGGGCAGTGTGCTAGGCGGATTTTGGCACGGTGCCAAAAGTGGCCAAATTATGCAAAAAAAGCATTTTTCTGAGCCTCTAGTTTGCAATGATGGGGCTAAAAATGAATAACTGCTATTGCAGAATACCTGACTGATGCAGAGCCACACATTTTATTTGTTTACACGGCTATAAAACAAAAGATATTTGTGAAAAAATTATTTTGAAACATCTTTTGAAAATTTTAGCCCCAATTTTAAAGGCGAGTGGATGAAACACCATGTGACTGTGTTTTGGTCATTTCTATAAATAGATAAAGATGAGCAGGTGTCAGATGGACCCTGTACCGGGCCACCAGGCTCAAAGGAATACGATTTTTATGCATTTTATAATAAAATATTTATACAAAATCCAAATTAGCTTTCAAGCATTAATAGCTTAGCTGTGAACATGGAGATATAGACCACAGTAATTGCATTACTCAGATGATGAGCAGAAAGATTTCTGAAGATTGTTCAAGAAAGGTACAGTAGACCCACCTTTCCGGTCTGAAGGGGCGGAGCCTCAGGTCAGTCGTGTATAATAGGATGAGGAGAAACGGGTCCAGTGAGGTTCAGGGTTAGGGTTAGGCTGAACTTAACGGACCAATCAGAGGCCAGAAAATGCTGACATAGAGCGGGCCCTCTAAATCTGAAATCTGTCTGGTTGAAGGAAAATTTCCTCACTAATATTGTATTTAATTGTATTTTTATTTATTTATTTTGTCCTGGCTGGCCAGCCGCACTAATATTGTTAAGGTAACATCATCAGCTCTGCTGATTCTGAAGGCTCTAGACAGATTTGACTGAAATAGCAACACAAAGAGGCTGAAGTCTGATTGGACAAATAATGTAGCAACCAGATAAATGTAAAAGAAGCAGCGCTGCCAAGAGAAACACGAATAAATTATGAGAACTAAAGATTAAATTTATATAATTTGAAAGAAGTAGATTAAAATTTAGGTTATACATATAGGTTATTATTTCTGATTGATTTTAGTCCCGCAGTGAAAGACCTCAATGCCCTGACCCCCCACAACTAATAAAACAAAATTCACTACAAATATAACTAAGGTATTGAAGGTCTTTAGTCTAAAAATTGCAAGTGTTAACCCTTTAAAAAAGTGGTCTTCAAACCTGGTCCTCAAAATCTACTGTCCTGCAGGTTTTATATGCATTCCTGGTCCAACAGATCAGAGGAATAGCTTGTGGCAGACCTTTGCCAATCTTGATGGCTTGCTGAAGAGGTGAAGCATTTAATACCTGTAGGATTGTATCACGGCTGGAGAACCCAGCTTTAAAAAGTAACTGCACATTTTTATTTTTTTATTAAATTTTTAATAATATATCTTAATATTTCTGTCTGAGACATTTTACAGCTAAAATATTATGGCTTCAGCTTTTTAAATCAACCACTGAGCCTGCCTGTCTGCATCTGTGTGTTTCTGTCTGAGTTTGTTGCTCTTCTCGTGGAACCTGAACGTGAACGCTCTGTGGATACCTGGAACCCTGGAGCTGTCCGTCCCTGTGTAGATCAGAACTCCTGACCAGGCTGCGGACTCCTGGATTCCAGAACTATCCTGTCTGATCTTTATCCCTGACCTGGATTGGATTCCTTCCTGCTCACTGAAGCTGTTGCGTCTGGGACACTCTCTGGGTGGCTCTGTGCTAATTTGGCAGTCCATCGGCTGGATCCTGCCTTCCTCTGAAGGGATAGACTGAACTGTTAAACCCCACCCAACAGACCTCAGTCAGTCCTGGTTGGACAGAACCCCTCTGATGTCATCAGAGGGGTTCTGTCCCTCAGGGCTGAGTCCTGAGCCCCCTGCTGTTCACCCTGATGACACATGACTGCGTCCCAAGATGTTTAGATCACATTACATGGTCACTGCTGAACTTTGTGAACTAGAAATATTCATTTAAAAAAAAAAAAAGCGACTAGCAACAAATCTGTATCGTTCCTGCTCTGCCGTGGGGCGCCTCCCCCACCCCCAACCCCCGTTCTCCCGCAGGAGTCCCTCTCAGCGCTGCAGTCAGAGCCGCAGGATGTTTACCCTCAGCCCAGACTGCAAATGAAGCACGCATGCACCGGGATTGACGGCTAAATTGATCACAATAATTAAAATAGCCTGCGCTTTGTAAAAGCCAAAAAGTCGTGAACATGCAACTTTTGTAAAACAAATGAACATGGCACGGAACCACCATGTTTGTTTGGTTTTAAAGTGGGGAAAAGTAACGCTAGTTTCTCAGGTAGCTCATCTGATGCTTTCCTTACCGTGTTAGTAGGTTACAGACAGTGATAAGGTTGGCTACTTATTTTACTTTTAATTTCATTTCAATTAGCTTAAGCAGCGTTTATATTTACTTTATAAATAAATTAACTTGCAAATTATGAGGGCAAGGCTTTTTAAAGTTTAAATCTTCTGGCAAAGATAAAGTAAAGAAGATCCTGCAATTTATGGAAGTAAAGCAGAATAAAATCCAGCAAGATCAGTAATATGTCAATTATCTGCCACATTCCCATGTAAATATCATGATAGGCTTAAGAGGCTGAACCCACATGCAGAACACCACAGGAAGCTGAGTAAAAGTTTAACAGAGTTTATTGAAAAACACACAGAGTAATTATGAACAGGTTCTGGTACAGGTCCGGGACTGGAATCACTGACATCTGCAGAGATGGATAGTTTGATTAGCCAGGCAGCTTAAATGGCTTGTCGAGTTTGTTAATTCAGAATGTACCTAGATGAGGTTCTGGCAGATCCTTTGAGAGAGGGGGAACCGGTTGGGTCCAGAGACTGTAGATTCAGCAGGGAGCTCAGCGGCAGCAGCGCCTAGCTTCTGACTCGTGAGTTTCAGACCTTGACTTGGTTTCCTAGCTCTTCCTTGAGAGCTGTTGGGGAATCCAGACTGATGTCTTCGGGTTTGGCTTCCTTGGGCAGGCAGGCAGGTTTCCAGGCAAAGCTCATCCAGAGCTTCAGACTTCAGATCAGGTTTCCTATGAGGCAGAGAGAAGACAGAGGCAGGTTAGAGTCTAGTTTCTCTCTAGAGTCTACTAGGATTCTATAAATTAACAGAGGCTCAGGTTTCGCTTAACCAAACTTGGTCAACACTGGGGCGTGGGAAGGAAGGTCTGACTGCTGCTTATGTAGGAAGGTCTCCTGATGGGCTGATGAGCTTCAGGTGTGCTGGAGGCTCCAGCCCAGGAGACCCACTAGCTCTACTGGAGACAGATGGTAGATCTCCAGATCCCAACAGTAACCCCAGTCCTTAACAGAAAACAGAAAACAGAAGAGGATCATCTCTGGTGGGCAAAGCCTCAGGATCCCAACAGTAAATATCTGTCTTTGGAGGATGTGTTTTTTACCACCCCTAGTTTTTTATTCCAAATACAATTTATAATTTGAATCACAGGGCTATTTTTATCTCTATGGTTCAGTATTTTCTCAAGTAGCAACTTTAACTGCTATACTTTCCTGTCTTAAAAGGCAGAACTCTTCTAGTCTAAAAAAAACCTAATTTGTTGAAATGGGGGGGCCTATTGTTTGAACCCCTTAGGGGCTTTAAAAACAAAAATGTCTTTTTTATGCGCTTTATGAAACAAAGTAGCCTATATTTTGTGGATGTACAGCTACATTTCTCATGTAAGTCTCGTGTAGTTTTAACACAAACATTTATTTTTCATATTGCACCAGTACAGTTAATGAGCAACCTGTACTTGTGTGCTTGTTTGTTCTGAATAAAATGTTTATTTTGGAATAAAGAGGTTAATATAAAAAATATTTTTTGTCCGATTCATCGATTTTTAAGATAATCGTTAGTTGCAGCCCTAGTGTATTTAAGCCTAAAGTCAAAGTCTAAAGTAAAAAAAAAAATGGGACACCTAATTGTGAGACCAACTGAAAAGCATACATAAACATGCAAATATATATTTTAATTAATAAATGAGGAATAATAAAGCAAAAATAATAGCAACATATCAATATTTGATAAATTAATGATAACAAACTCACAACTTAAGAAGCTACCTGATTACTTTGTAGACAAAGAACCTTCTCACAGTTGGGTTGGGAGCTGGGTTTATGTTAATGGTGACTTTCACCTTGATAATTTCGTGCAGATGTATATCTGGGCGGGGAGAATGAATCAGTCTTCCAACCTGTGTAGACGAACTGTGAAATTACCACATAGAACATGACGCGCTGACATGGATGCAGCTATAAGCACAGATCTATCAGCCAAGCTAGCCAATCTGCTCCCTCAGTGGTGGCAGCCAGCTGCCAGCGTTCTCCAGGCGGCCACAGGTGAGCCATCTAACAAACTACCTGTGAGGCGAACTATAATGAGGAGAATACCTGACCAGTACGCCGCGGAGAAAGCTGCAAAAGATGAGACGCTGGTCAAAGCGACATGTGTGTCTGATTTTTGGACATCTATAATTGGAAGTGAGACTTTGTTTTTGCAGCAAAAACAAAGAAACAAATGAGCAAAAAAAGTATTTATAACTTTGTTAAAACCTTAAGGAAGAAGACAAAATGGCGTGTATTTTAATGAAGCCTAGGAGGAATTTCAACTGAATAAACTGGATCCTTTATCCTCCTGCAATCAGAGGCTCATCTGTTAATGAAGCAGCCAATCAGCATAAAAAATGTGTGAAGGCAGTAAAAATGCCTTCACATCTACAGCTCAACCTGCTACTTAACAAGTATCCAAACTGGATTGCATGTGAGACTTTGATTCTGATGACCCTGATTCAAATGCCAGGTACCAGGCCTCTATCTTGCTAGTACGTATGTGGAGGGGAGTTCCCACCTGGCATCCCTACAATCTCCTTTCTTAGCTCAGGTATGAACAAAGGGGAAATTTTTGCCTGGTCTCAGTCAAATAACTTACCATGCCTTCACTCATCCCTCCTGCATGTTTTGGCCGCCATTGCTTCTTTCCAATTTACGTTCCTCCATGTGTTGATTAATCCAACGCTCAACACCTGACATAGTCTCCTTTCCTTCCTGCTCTCACCTCCATGGATAGTTTACCACTCCAACTCTTCCCTCTTTACTTACCCGCCGGGATTCGCCTCACCTGTGCTTCCTGTCATCTACTGACTCATCATAAAACTGTTGAAAACTGTCACGGCTTCCCCGGGTCCGTTGATTCGAGTGCAGGTCACTTAGATAGAGTGAAATCAAGAATGCTGGACAATGAAGCTTCGATCCGCCTTTTGCAAAAGGGAGAGAGCAGCAGCAGCATTTGCGAACAGCAACTCTGACCCCCTCTCCAACACAGGCTATTTTGATTATCTTCATCAAGAAGAATCTTACAATTTCACACACAGTCCAACAAGAAGCTACAGAGTGATCATACTCCCTACATTCTTATCCCCATGTATGGAGGTGTTTCCTGGTTTTCTGCTCCCTTGTTAATCAGCTTTTTCTGTGTGCGCGCAAGCAAGGTCATTCTCAGCCTTCCCATCTGCACCTGTTGTTTTTACACTGTCCTGACAATCTGCTCTCATACATATGAACAATACATTTTTCTGCAGCTTTAACTTAGCTCTTTACTTCTTTTAGCTGAAACATGTATATATATCTTCAAAACACATAGCTTTGCCTCTACTATCTGCGTTTACCTTGCAGTTGCCGACACTGGCTTCCTCAGGTAGCATTTATCTTTCTGAGGCCTGTTTTCTTTTTTGTCTTATTTTCTTTCCATCCCTGTTTCATATCTCTACTTTCCCCTACTTTAAAACCATATATACATACTGATGGTCAAAGGTATGTCTCCCAGCCGCTCTTCTCCACAGGCAATACTTAATCTGGGTCCCACTGATTCAGGGTTGGATCTAAGTGGGACCCAGGGGGGTAAAAAATTAATCTAAGTATTACTATTGAAAGGGCCAACGTAAAGTTCTTGCTTTTAAAAATTGGAAATCTGGTAGAAACCTAGAAGTCATTAAGGGTTTGAACTGGGACACATGAAAAGAAGGGTGGCTTCTTATAGTGCAAGGAAGCTGGAGGCGGACGGCAACAGGTTGACAGCTTTAGAAATAGAGAACATTAAAACCCTCTGACCCATCTGGTAAGCAGGTTTCGGGACCCTCCTTGATTAGCATTCCTGATCAAATCTTAATTGTGTGAGTCTTCTTAAATATTTTTAGAAATTCGCAGTTCAAAACATCCTAAAAATAACCACAATAACCACAGCGAACTGGACAGAGTCGGTTAAAACAATGTGGCAGGCAGATCTGTGATTTTGGCAGAGGTGCAAAAAATGGCCAAAATGTGTGAAATTCATTTTTTTCTTTTTGTCTTAAAAAAGATATCTGATTAAATAATATAGAAAAATAAGCTGGTAATTCTCTAAATTGTGTCTTTCTGCATGGAGTTTGCATGTTCTCCCTGAGCATGCGTGGGTTCTCTCCAGGTACTCCGGATTTGTCCCACAGTCCAATAACATGACTGTTAGGTTAATTGACTTCTTTAAATTGTCCTTAGGTTTGAGTGTGTGTGTGTTATGTCCAGGGTGGACACCAAAAAGGTTGTCTTCAGTCAGAAGCTTCTCCAGATCCTCTGTAGACAGACCTCTACAGAGATCCTTTCTGCCTACAGCATAAACATCTACAACAACTAGTTGAAAAAAATAGTTACTGTTACATTTAATTTCTCCTTGTGATTATTCAAGTATTTTTTTATTTAATTGAATATTCCACACAGGGCAATAATAGATGTGAGGCAATGTTATCTAATATTCCTTTTTTATTTGATATTGGTCCATTTTTCTGATGTCAGGATATGATCCTTATTTCCCCAATGGAAGCTGCTGCTGGTCAGCTGCTTCTCAGGTGATGTAGTTGTTCAGATGGGGATGAAAATGTGAAGAGTTTTTTTCTAATTCCTGCCTCTGATTGGTTCTTACTAGACAGCTGAGTGTGGCCTGTCAAAGCATCTTCCTCCAATGGAGTTCCTGGCCTAAAATGTTCATGAACTGCTACTTGAACTAAGGGTTTCCTTACCAACATCGGAGGAGGCTGCTGTGTTCAGAACTAACACATTACTACTTAAAAAGGAAGGTCCCCTCCAGTAGGTAAATCTGAATTCCTGTATTTGGAACATGATCCAGTTTGTACGGATGTGTGAAAAAAAGTATTCAAATATACAGTTAAATATACAGAGATGGTTTTCGATTTCACTCAAATGGCACTTTATTTTATTTGCAATGTAAAAAGAGAAAAAGACTTAACAGCCCTCACAGTATGGTGTTTTTGCCCTGTTCTGATCCCCAATTAAAACCCTGCAGAAAGGCTGTGAAAGTCTCCACATATCTTTACCCCAAAAAAGACAGACAGTTGCAAATAACACGTAATGCTGTGAAATGATCCCTGAAAAACACTCTAGATGTTATGAGAACCATTATTTCTTATCCCAAACACTCCCTTATAGAATAACCCCCCACCCCCCAAGACACATTTTAGCCTTGCAGCTCTGAGGCCTGAATGAAACAAATTCAGCACTTATAATCATTATAAGTAAAAGGGAATTAATAGGAGATACATTTTTTCCCCTCAACCAAAGTTCCACTTTTCCTACTTTCATCGGTAAATATGCATTGGATAGATCCAGATTACTGAAACACTGACCTACAGTGAGTGAAGAAAACAAGTCCTCAATAGGTGGGTTAGGATTCTTGTTAATGCACAGAGCTGGGTGGAGGGTGACTTTGAAATCCCAGCAGATCTCATGGTGCAATCCTTCTTGTTTACATGCACAACTGGCTTCACCCAGTCACTATGTGCCACAGGTGAGATGATGCCTAGCTCTGTGAGGTGTTTCAGCTTGGCCTCCACTCCTGGTCAAAGAGCATATGGCACCTTGCGTGGTGGGGAAAATGTGTGTTTTTCCACCGAGGGGTAATCTATGTTCCCATGCATAGAGATGTCTGTGGCATGCACTCACTTAACATAGGCCTACGTAATCCTACAATAACATTATATTTACAGTTGATTTATTAAAAATGCTTTCCAGTAAAGTCGACAGCAATAAATACAATAACAAAAGATAATTTTATGCAAAATTTATTTTGTTTCAAAATGCTTTTACAACCCTGTAATGAATAAATAGCATAATGAAAGAAACAAATGTCTCATCATCGAGGATTTGCTCCGTGATCAGAGGAAATGTTACTTGGCGCAGAACAGTGGTGAAAATTGGAAGTTCAGTTTAATATAATCCAGTCTGTGAATAGTTCCGCCTGAAATGAATGAAAATAGTTGTTTTAATGGTTATAGAGTCAGATATGTGGTATGTAATGTTTGGTTTATCTAAAGGTTTTTTATCTGTACTACACTGTGTAAAATGGGTTTGGCTGGAATTAAAGGACAGATTCTAATAGATCTGCAGGGTGAGGACTATAACTGATAGTTAAATTTTTTTATTGCTGTTTTTGCACAATATGCTTAACTAAGTATTTTTTGTTGTTGAATATTAGAGATTTTGCAGATATATTTTTTATACATACATTGTTTAGATTTACTTATATATTTCTAACCCTTTTATAGAATAGAATAGAATAGAAAATCTCTTTTATTGTCCCACAATGGGCAGATTTACAGCAGCAGAAAGATTATTGAAAATGGTCACACAAAATGTGGACCTTAGAAAAATAGAATAACATAATAGGGAAGTGGTTAAAATATAAACAATAAAATCGCTGTAAAGTGTTTTAACAATATAAAACTGGGGAATAAATAACCAATATGCAGCTATGGACATTTTACAGTAATGGATATTTGAAAATAGCAGCAACATCAGAGATGATGCAGAAATGACAGCAGCAGGTTATTTAACTGACTAAGGTTTCTATCATTACATTTGATTTGATTTGTTCCTGCTCCCCGTGGTTGGAACCTTTATTCCACTCTGGATTAAATCAGTCTTTGTTCACTTTACAATAAAAAGAAATAAATAAATAAAGTTTTGAAAACCTCTGTATTCATTCTTTTCCTGCTTTGTGTGTCAATTTCACGGTTGCTAAGCAAGCAACAGAGCATACGGTATGTAAAACCTCCTCAAGGGTAGACATGTTTGAATTCACAGCCAAAACTCTTCCTCTGTCCCCTTATTTTCAAGGACTTGGAAGGATCCAGTCTAGGTAGACCAAGGCCCTTGGAGGATCCAGTCTAGGTAGGACAAGGCCCTGGAGGATCCAGGAAGTCTAGGTAGACCGTGTCCTTGGAGGATCCAGTCTAGGTAGACCCGTGTCCTTGGAGGATCCAGTCTAGGTAGACCGCGTGCCTGGAGGATCCAGCTCCAGGTAGACCGTGTCCTTGGAGGATCCAGCCCTGCAGGTAGACCAAGGCCCTTGGAGGATCCAGTCTAGGTAGACCGTGTCCTTGGAGGATCCAGTCTAGGTAGACCCGTGTCCTGGAGGATCCAGTCCAGGTAGACCGCGGTCCTTGGAGGATCCAGTCCAGGTGGACCACGCCCTTGGAGGATCCAGTCTAGGGGTAGACCACGTCCTTGGAGGATACAGTCTAGGTAGACCACGTCCTTGGAGGATCCAGTCTAGGTAGACAGCGTCCTTGGAGGATCCAGTCTAGGTAGACGGCGTCCTTGGAGGATCCAGTCTAGGTAGACCGGGTCCTTGGAGGATCCAGTCTAGGTAGACCAAGGCGTCCTGGAGGATGCAGCCCAGGATTTCCAACAGAGCCTATCTTCTGATTAGGAACAGGGCTGCCCGCACTGACGCGGCTCAGGGATTACGTCACATGCAGAGTCGTGCGCAGTGCCCTAGTGGCTGTAAATTTAATGGTCCAATTAAGGTAATTTAAAAAATCAGGACATTTCTAAAAAAAAAACCCGGGACGCCCGAGACAGGACGTGAAATACGGATATGTCCCGGGAAATATGGACGTTTGGTCACCCTACTGGTTATATCACCAATGCTAACCCAGTGTGATGGTGTCAACAGACGAGGGGTCAGACCCAGGATTTTTTTGCCAGTGGGAAGGGAGCCAGATGCCGATTGTTAGCGGGTCGACCCTCAAAGCAACATCTTGCCCTCTGGGCGCTATGGCAATAAAAGGAGCAGTGATTACCGATGCCGTTTCAAATCTAAACCCATTGGACCAAATAATCCAACATCTACTCAAAGACACGTGCAAGCTGGGCTTCCTTTCCCCTTTTTTCTGTACTCTGGTTTTACCACAGGAGCTTTTTCCACTGTGTCGGTTGAAGCAGAGGTATACCTGTCCAGAAGACTGGATCAGAGGACAGTGAGGCGGTTAGACTCAGAACATTTCTGAAAAACACAGCATGAGTCTAGGAAAGAGACAAATCTTTATTAGCTGAGTTTTAAATTCAGCCATTGGCCTCTTCAATAGAGCTAAAATAATACAACAGATTCATTTACAAAACATCTCAACTCATCCAGCAGGACAACGTCCAAATCCACTGTTCATGTTCAGCCTCAAACAAAGCTCTGACCCCTGAGATACCCATAGAGGACACCAGGGAAGAGCTTGGAGGAAGGTGAGACCAACAAACATCTGCAGCTCAGAGTTTCTATGGAAAGTTGGAGGCTGCTGGGTCGGGTCCTCCAGTTAATCAGTGACTGCCCTCTGGCAGATAGAGGCAAAACAGAGAAACGCTGCTGCTCTGAAGGCAACGGCTGGAGGAGGGGAGCAGAGCTTGGACCTTAGAGAGCAGCCGGAAAAAAATGATGGGTTGGAAAAAGTGGAGCATCCAGGAAATACCCCACCATACTGCTATGACACAGAAACAGGCTGCAGATGATTCAGTTCTGAGCAGGGCCTCGTCTAAAACAGGGGCGGATTTAGGAAATTTGGGGTTACGTAAAGACAGGCGGGGGCCCTCTGAATTGAGAAGACAACACATTCAGGGTTCGTACACCTTTTCCAAAGTCAAAATCAAGCACTTTTCAAGTACCTTCAAGATCCATTTTTAAACTTTTCCCAGCACCTTACAGAACCAGTTTTGCGCGGATGACTGCCGGGGGTTGGGGGGTTTCGAAATGAATACATAAAACTAAATCCTATCTTAATTTGTCAGAGCACAACCTAACCAACCAGAGGGTGTCGCAATTCAGTATTATCAGCCGTAGAGTTATCAATGCTGTTTTAAGGTCTGGACCTGGCAATTAATTAAAACTCGCCAAGATACTGCTGCGGGAAACACTGCAATGCAAACATTATATTATTACACCGTACTCTCAGTCACTCAGTAACTTAGCCTGTAAATTCCTAGCTAGCAGTTACTAGCTTAAACCAATAGGCGCTAATGTTAATGTGTACCAGGCTACTTCAGTTGGCTTACTTAAAAGCAGTGTTGGGCTAGCTACTTGTCCAGTGTGTAGTGAGCTAAGCTATCAGTTACTCAACAATAAATTAAGCTTCACTACACCAAAGCTACCACCTAAAGAATTATAGCAAGCTAAGTTACACTAATGTGTTAAAAGTAGCTTAACTACATCAGAAGCTACTTAACGTTGTACCAACCTAATATCAATTCAAAATGAGTCTGATACACTGGTTAAAACATTTATTAAAGATCAGCCAATGACATAACACAGTGTAAAAATTGCTTTATGATCAGCATATTAAAATAAAAACTAAAGTATTTACTAGTAGACAAACTAGTAAACAATCTGCTGTTATTAGAACCAAATTAAAGGTACTGTGTAGTGTTCTACACATGGAGACATGGCTATGAGTTTGCATTCAATGGACATCTCTAGGGAAAACAAAACCCTACAAAAGGCATCTTATTTCTTTAGGGTCTCCCTTAGAGAAAACTTCTTCAGACCTCAATTAAACAGTCGATTCAAGGAACAAATGAAACTGTTTAAAGAAGGTGAAAAAATAAAGAAGCTAATTAAGAGATACATATATTTGTGTCTCACTGTATAATTTAATTTCTACCTACATATTTATTCATTGTATTCTGGGGGGTAATTAATTGAATGCTTATTTATTTATTGAGCATTTATTTATTTATGTATTTATTTTTATATATGGGAGAGCTGTTCCTCCATACCTAAAAAAAATCTTATCTGTGCAAATAAGCCTTAAAACATTTGAACACATACTTTTTATCAGAGGATTCAACAAGTTTCATATCTCTGAAGATAAGGCCACGGGTGTGGTAGCTGGACAGTTGGCTGCTCTTTTCTCGCTCTGCTCCTGTCTCCCTCCTCCATCCTGTGTGCGTGTCTCTGTGGTTGTCATTCATTGAGTTCCACTGCTGTGCGTATGCACATGTTTCGTAGATACAGACAGGAGGCAGAATAGAGGCTCATGCGTGAATGTCCAAGCTAATAACTCCGATTGTTATTTCAAAAATAGAAAACCTGCTTTCATTACTTAGTTATGCCCTGGATTTTGCCCAAGCGTTTGTGGACGCCACGCCGCTTGATAAAAACAATAACGCCACTACTGGAAAGTTACTTGATAAATAAAGCAGCTTAACGCTACGGTCAAGCTACTAGAAAATGTAGTTAAACTAATAGCTTCGCTACATGTAGCGGCGCTACTGCCCATCACTGTGTAATACAGACCTCTGCAGAAGATTCTTCCTGCCTACAGTATTAACCTTTACAAACTGGTTAAAAACTCTCACAGTATGAGAGTTTCAACCTTCAATAAAGTATTTCTGAACTCAGTTGATTCGGCAACAAGAGATTCTTTATTCACATATTAGAACAGAAAATGATTCTATTCTTTGTGCAACCTTTAGTGACGTTTTGGGAACAACAACAAACAACTAGTTTCACATATTTCTTTACAAGAGTGATACAACTGTATGATAAGTATCCGGAAATAAAAGAGGCACAAAGAATGAACCGGATATTATCCTATGGCAGCTGAGAGGCTTTGGGAAATCCAAAAAAGTTAAATGTAGAAGAAAAGAAGAGGAAGAGGCAAAAAGTGAAAGTTCTGACAGTTTTAACCTTTTCTGCTGCAGTAGGGATGATCAGAAACAATGACAAGGTTTAAAAGTTTTGAATTAAGTGAGCAATTTGTTTTTGTTTTTTATATTAGAAAACATAACAGGATGATAATGGATGCATGAACTGAAAAAAGAAAGATCCATTGTAAATTTTTATTTGCATCATCACATAATCGTTGGTATTATATCTAAAATGTGATTCTATTGAGTTTGAACTTGGACAAAGGAGATGACTGTAGATTTCAGTAGGGGTCAGAGGGGTCAGGATAACCATATCCCAGACAGGGACCTGAAAAGCTGGACCTGATGATGGAGAGCTGGTGCTGACCTGGGACTGTCTGGACCTCTTTATAGAAAGAATCACTTGATGGAGAACCCTTCTCTTCTCAGACTGTATCTTCACTCATAAGGCTTTTAATCTTCACCAAGTCTTAGGTTTTAACTCATGGCTTACAACACTTTGAAAATGTATGAAAAAATAGAGCTAACTATAACTGTTTTCATGTCTCAGACGCTTCAAAGTTTTTTACAGATGTAACATTCATTGAAAAACAATATACAGAAAAAAAAGGGCCTTCAAAGTAAGAGTTTGAGGTCATGAAGAGATGAATTGTTGCATGTTCACAGACATTTAAGGTCAGTGTTTTATAATTAGAAGCTTGTCTTTGCAGGGAGCAGTAGGTGAATCCATCGGGGCCTCCACTGTCTTCAGGCGGCTGCTTAGTCTGCAGGAGAGTCAGAGGGAGAAGAAAGACGTTTAATTGATTATGTAAGCAGAGAACTAGATACTTGTCTAATCTGGATTAAGCCTGCTGTTGTTTTGTTATATCCAGACCCAACTGCATGCTTCACATCCACATTTCAAAACTAGATCATATTTAGTTTTCTTTATGTTTACATCTCCCAAAACTGCATGTTCTGTAGTTCACATTCTGGGATCTACGGGTCTAGGAGGACATATTTTATTTATGACTGCTTTAAACAACAGGATGATCCCAGATGTTTTAGCCTAAAACAGCCCATTGTGTGATATGTATGACTGAATCATTTCATATTATTTTAAGGCAGATTTAGCAGAAATAAAAATTGTAAAGCTGTACTTTTATGTCTAATATGAGACACTGGGATGTTATGTGACTAAACCCAGAGCCCGCAGCCTATTAGACAACCAGGGTGACATGTGACCAGTTACGGCATTGGTGAGGCTGAGCTGAGATAAAAAGGTTGTGATTATTTCGCCCGTAATAATTCAATAATGCTGATGACAGCGCAGAGATACAGGATCTCACAGAAGTTTGCTATCAGCTATAGACACTGGGGCTACGAATTCATACTCATCTGTTGAATTTGTATTTAATAAGGTATTAAATCTAGAGGTGTGTAACTTAAGGAATGTAAATCCCTTTATTGTCCCACAATGATGAAATACCCTCTCTGCATTTAACCGGTCCACTTGGGGATAGGGGTGTAAATCAGACCCATCATGGCGATTCGATTCAGTATCGATTTCCTGACCCAACGATTTGATTATTTTCGATACTCAAGAATACACCATGATATGATTTGATTAATTGGTTCATTAATTTTTTTTTACACTTTACAGGCTAGACAATGTTTCAAATTTGAATTAAATCAATGAAAGCTGTAATATGGTTATGCATTTTTTTTTTTTAGAAACAACAGTAAATAACCACCTATTCCTATTAAAACATCATTCACTGAAAAATAATAACACCCCTGCCCTATAGATTCTGAAAGGCCTTGCATCAGAAAATACTGCACAGAATCAGTGCAAAGAGTGCAATGCAATACCCCGGCTCCAGATGCCACGCGCCCCTCCACAGACGCTCCACTGCTCCTCTGCCCAATTGTAGCTGACCGCCAGACAGCGCCGCAGACAGGAGGCCCGGCTTGGTTTGTTTTATGACGAAATTGCAGAAAACAACTCATGAAGTTTGACTCCGCTAGAAGAAGCGAGCTGCGCGAGAAATGCTGGGACCCTTTTCCACCTGGATCTCTCGCTCTTTTGGGCCCTCATGTCCCTCCGTTGTCGGACTCAAACTCTCGCCCCACCTTCCTCATCGCCTCGGCCATTATCTAGACCCACAGCGTAGCAGCACAGGACCACGCTCAATATTGGAGTATAATTTAAAAATGTCTGTACCGGTGAAGCTTGCTGCAACAAACTGCTGTAAGAGTATAACCAGGAAGAGGCGAGGTAGGAGGGCAAAAATAGGTTTAAGCGCCACCGCACGCACTACTGAGGGAGAATTACGTTCAATGGATAAAAATAGCCCGGAGGAAAAACATGAATCGATTCTCTTGCAGACGTATTGATGCATCGGATCGTCGGCTGATTGGATCGATGCATCGATACAAAACAATTATTATTTACACCCCTGCTTGGGGAGCAGTGGGCTGCCATTGTGGTGTTGGCCGGGGAGCAGTGTAAGGTTAAGGGTTTTGCTCAGGGACCCAGAATGATAGTCTGTGGGGATCAAATCGGGTACTTGCAACCTTCTCGGAGCATTGCTCACTGCTCTACCAATAGGGCGATGAATGCTGAACACTGTATATTAATGCCAACACCCCATTGCAGTAATGCCTGTATTTCTGTGCTGTCATCAGCAAACTTCAGGGTGACTTTGTCCCTATGGAGGCGACAGGGAGTAAAGGATGGGACCTGGGTCGATGTTTTACTACTAATCCTGATAGACTGGGACCTCCAAGTCATAAAGACCCATAGCAGTAGAGTGGAGACAGTGGAAAGTTTGTGGATATGTTTTGGAAGCAGAATAAAATGTATAAAATGAGGTGAAGACATCAGCCAGCTGGCAACACGTCCTCTGAGGACAAGGCTAGGGATTCTGGTATTGCTGCATCATGCGGTTCTTTTTCTTTACTCTCTCAGAAATGCTGGGTAGGATTTTTTTTTACCGAACTGCATGGTTGAGCACTTTGGGTTATTTCTGAGAACCCAATTTGCTAGGTGATTTCTGCATGGAGCTGTTAGCTGTTGAGTTGTAATTTCCATACTAGGTTGTTGGTTGGACTACCCACCATCTTGGGTTGATGTTTGAGCATGAGCAACACAGCACCACCCACTAAATGAATCTGATGAGACGAGACTGAACATATTAAATTTTTACAAAGCAAGGTTTCTGACTCAGCTTTTTTCTTACCATATAGTTAATTTTATATTATTAAATGCCGTTCGGTATCAGAAAGTATTTACAACAATTTTTTAACTGAACTTTTGATAAGACGCAACATCCGGACACCAACTTTTGCCTGGTTTGTTTTTTGTCCCACCACAACTATAAGCCAAAGGTTATTATTTTATTTTTTTCAGAAGACCACTAATGAGTCATTGTTGTGAGGATGCACCCTTCCTATGTTCAGTAAGGGTGACGTCAAGGAGAACGTGTCTAGACTGTATCTAAGAGGTCATTGTTAGTCAACGTTGTACAGCACTAAAAATATATTTGATCTTTTAGAAAAAATGAAGACATTCGTTATCAGAGAAGCAGACAAAAAAGGTGAGGTGAGGAAGTTGCATCGTCTCTGTTTATGTACTGAAACATGTAGCTCTTAGAATATCACTATAAAAGTTTTTTTTAAAGAATCTTTTGTTCCAGAGATCTCTGGAACAAATGCGTCCCATCAGTGCAAGTCCAAGTGTGGATACCTCCAAACTTCCTCCCGTCTCCTTCGTAGGATGGTAATCAGTGTCAAAAGTGATTCAATTAAAAATATTAACATGTATTCACATATCGATTGCATTAACATTGTCTAAAGATTGCAAACACAGGATTCTACATGAAGCCTCCATGTAGCATCCTACGTTGTTTCCTCGCCTGGAGAACTTTGATACTGAACAGACATTTTTAGCTGCAAGCAATAGTAATACACCTCACTCTCTATGAGGTTGCTCAAAGACTTTTATAGATGTAAACTGAGACAATCTGTATTTGATATGCTGTTTGCCCCTCTATGCCTGCCTGGAGGCAGGTGAGGAATCAAAAAACAGTACTATACTGTACTATCTCTGTACTTTGATGGCTCCATACTCATCAGCTTTTTCCTCACCTCACTCTCTGATTGAAATGCAGTCATGAACTTGAGTTGTTCTCCAGGGGCTCATAGGGTTACCTCTGGACAAATATGGTGGGTGCAATGCTATAAATACAAGAGCTAATGCTCCCAGTCAAACAATCAGCATGGTCCTGTATGTTGGCAGAGGAAGTCTCCAAGGTGGAGGTAGCTCTAACACATCCCAGTCTGTCACAGGAAAGCAGCCCGAAAGGATGCTTTCAATGTCTTAGTTCCTAAATTGTATGACTGGGTTTGCCTGTTCCTCCTTTGTAAGTGAGATACATAAACAGAGCTATGTGGTGTGGTGTCCACAATGAGGGTGGAAGGAGGTGACCCGTTGACATGCAAGATTATGAGCGCATAATGTGTGAACAGTTAAAAGTTCAGAGAAGGTGAGTTCTAACTTTATGTTGCTGTGCACAGGTCAACTTTAGTTGATTTAGTTGCCTGTTAAGGTGCATTCACATTAAATGCAGCGTCTGGGGGAACTACATCCAATGCAATAGATTTTTTTTATTTTCTTATCTTTCTTTGTTCAAATTGAAATTTGTCTCATTTACCTCTTCAATTCAAGAAACTGCACTTATTCTAAGAAAAAATTGACCAATTTAGATTTCAGTTTTTTGCAGTGTCTTTCTTGTTATTGAAACTAATGTACCACTTTTTCACCTGTTACACCTGAACACCAGTTGTGTATATGTAATTAGAATATGTTCTGGATTGTACTCACCATTACTTTTCTATAGACGGTTCATCCTTCTGTGTATGTTGGGATAACAAATGGCCAGCTCTTTCATACTCTGAATAAGAAGTCATCCCAGGCCTCTGTTCTGACTGAGTGCGAGAAGTTGGGTTGTCTCTTCCTCTTGTGCAAAGCCTGCCCCGCTGTATCTCTCCACATTTTCTGGGAAGCACTGCACTTCCAGGGGGCTGGGTGGTTTGAGGACTTTGCAACTCATTTTTACAGAAGACCGAGCGAGCCTCATGAAAGGACAGAGATGGAACGATCTGCTCTGTGTTGTTATCATTTACACATGTAGCTGTTGTAGGGGAAGAGGACCGAGAGTTGGAATATGGTCTGAACATAGGTGGTCTTGCAAAGCTGTGGTACACAGAATGACAAGCTTGAGTCAAACGAACTCTTGAAACAGGCGGTGCTATGACAGGCAGCTTAACAGAGGCCATCTCAGATTCCAACATTTTTTTTCTGTCACAACTTTGGCCATTTGTAACTTGAAGGGCTGTTAAATCTCCTGTGGGCGTATTCTTAGTGTCAGTTGATTCTCCTGCATTGCATATATGAATAATCTTTCTGGCTTGCTTGTAAAGCCCTTTGGTTTCCTCAGGTTTTTCAAGGTTCTCCTTTTGCAGCTGTGGAATCTCAGTGGGTCCATTCTTTTTAATAGGAGGAGCAGGTGATGCAGCTATTGACTTTAGTTTTACATTCACTTTGCTTGGCAAAACTTCCATCTTTTGCATAACTTTCTTCCTTCGCTGGGTTTGTGGGTGTATCAGTGGGAGACTAAGACCTGGATCTCCACATAGCTTTTCAGTTTGCAGTTGTCCTTCATGATACTTAAAGGAATTGTCCAATAGAACTTCTGGGGGTGGAGGTGGTAGATTATCAATCTCCAGGTCATCCCTGCAATCTGTGCAGCTTCTGCTGGCGTTGCCAGTGTCCTCTCCTTTACTATATCCTATGTTATACACAGAACCATTTTTATTGAGCCCATCCATACCTTGGCTAAATGCTTGGCTAAATGAGTGGCACTTTACTGGTTGAATAAGTGGTAACTGTGAAGGAGTTAATGAGCATGGTGGCTTCTTTCTTCTTTCTCGGCTTTTGTGAAAATCAACTGATGCATTTAAAGAATGTCTTCTAAGTCCAGGTTGAGACCAAGTGGAGTCTTTTGGTTGTTGCATTTCAGAAATCTTTTTCATTTTTATATCTAATTCTCTTTGACTCCTTTGCAGCTCTATTAACACGTTCGCACAGCTGCTGGATGAGTAATTTTCTGCTTTGCAGTGAACATTGCAGCTTTCAGTAAAACGTTTCTTAAAGGTAGGCTGCTGATTTTTCATATCGTTTGCACACATGTAGCAAAGAGCATTGCAGGGATCTGGTGGAGAGGACCTTGATCTCCTCCTCTCACACCGATCATCATCATCATCATCGTCATCATCATCATCATCATCATCATCCCCATATTTGTCAGCATTCCCTTCCTCCTCTTCTTCATCATCTTTATTATATGTAACAAACTTAGCCAAATCATTGTGAAAATGTCCAAACACACTCCAAACATCGACAATAGATTTGCAGCTCCCAGATCCAGCACTACCACGGTGGCATTGGTGCCTTTCTGAGCCAGCCAAGCTCTCGCTCTCTCCCCCAATTCCACTGTCTTCACTGGGAAGTGCTGAATCTTTTGGGTTAGACGTTTTAATTGCTGACATTTCTATTCTTGCGAGTACTTGAGACAACCTAAGCTCTGCAGCCTGCTTAGTCTGTAGCTTCTCAGCAAATAGTTTAGAAAGGCAAGAGAAATATTCTATGACTTCATCAAGTGCAGTATCACCCAAATTCTTTACTGAGCCTCCAACTCGCTTCATTTTTTCTGATGATTGCTGAAGCAATTGTTGTAAAAGATCTGGGGGAGGATCAACAAGATCTGCTAAAGTATTGGAAGGTTTATCGGACCATAGAGCTTGACTTACCATCCCAGATGGTAAGCTCATGCTTTCTCCATACTCTTTAAGCATCAGCTCACCCTCTTCAGCCATCTCCTCCAGTGCCTGGTTGATTTCCTCAAAGTACAACACCAAAGCAGCCATTATGGGCTGGAGGGACAGTTGAGTCTGAGTCGCCTGGTCTAGCAGCCCCAGGAGCGTTTCATATTTGGTGATGTTTGGGTTCAGGAAACCATAAGCTGCCTGGTGAGCCCTCACCATATGTGGTAGAAAGTCCGCTTTTGTTTGGATGGAAGAAGACTTTCTGTGCCTATCTGTAGATCTCCTCCTCATGTTCTTCTTTTGGATCTCCACTCTCTGAACCATATGTTCTTGTAGAGCATCTGCAATTATTTCCTGGGGCATTTCATTTACCCTGACTTCCTGATTATTAATTGTATTCTGAGGAAACATTGGGCGGGAGTCTTGCCGAGCCATGAGAGTTTCTTGTGAACAGTTCTTGTCAGAGTATCGTGGTGTTTCCTTTTCCTTTTTTTGAAAATTTAAACAGGTATCCTCCACCATTGCAGGACCAGAGTCCACACTGTCCTGTGAGGATTCATCTACCAGAGCCTCCTGCTTTCCAAAAGAATTGGGTTTTAAAAGAAACTTTCCTTTTGAAGGAGAGCAGCCCATTTTCAAAAACCAAGTGTTAGCAAAAAGAGAAAACCTGCTCTCACCTGTATTTCCTAAAAAGAAAGTTCCTCTGTCCTTTTTATTTTTTTTCTCTCAGCATCCAGTAGTCCACTGTGCTGTAAATATGCATCAAGCACAGTGATGGAAGTGACTGGCAGCATCTATGAAGGAGTGTAGAGGATAAGCATAGTGTGCAGATGGTCACAGTAAGAGCATTAAGTACTCTTAGAGATACGCAAATACACACACACCCACACCTGGTTATTTTTATCTAAGATGTTAAGCTCATCAGCTTAATCAGTCAGGTTTAGCTTCATCTACAGGGCTGCTAGTAAATCTGGGTCTGGTTAATACATGAATATAGCCAAAGATACATTTCAGCAAAGCCAGTTGTTTTTCTGTCAGTGGTATGTTTTTCTATCAATTGTTTCATCAGCATTGTTTTCTAAAATATAGAGACACAGTTTTCTTCAGAGTTTTTTAACCTAGAAGGAGACAATAAAGTAACAGGAACTGACATGAAGACCCTGGTGGACAACATAGAGCTGAGCATTGCTGATGATGATCATTTGGGCAGATTTATCATACTGCAGATATCTCCCTGTGGCCTGGACACTGCTGGGGCACTGGAAGATGACAGAGGAAAGGAGCTAAACTGAGGAGCAGATACAGCTGGTGGGAGGTTGGAACTTGACCCCAATTAAGCTGCTTATGAAAGATATACTTGGATCTCCTAATGGCTCTTAAGGAGGTTTAAGAGCAAGATTGGCAGAGGTAGATTTGTATGATGTTCTAGTGTAAATGTGCAAGTAAGACTTGACCAGTCTTTGAGATAGAACACACAAAGAGACTTCATATCAAAATATATCTGTGAAGATCCTCAGTAATCAGTCAACAGAAGTTCAGTTTATGCACTCTAACTAGTGGTAGCAGGGAGCATTCAGACTACATCCCTGAGATTTAACTTCACCACTTGTTAGGGCTGAAGAGGCCTCTGGGATGAAAGGAGAAAATACTATTCACCTGCCACTATCAATGGGACATATGTATTTTCAATAATGCTATAGCTTAAAAAATGACTTAAATCTTGATAATTCGGATTACTACAAGCCACTCAGTAAAGACAGATGGGCACATAAATAAACAATTGAAAACGTAAATGGAAACACCTAGAAAACTCCTCCATAGATGGAAGGATGGTTGGACGGATGATTGATGGATGGCAGTTTGTTGGATGATTGATGGATCATGGATGGATAGTTGGATGGTAGGATGGATGATTGATCGATAGATGATTTATGGATGGAAGGTGGATGGATACATGATTGATGGATGGATTTATGGATGGATGGTAGGATGGATCTGTTTGACTAAACACTTTTTAAGTATTCCACTGTTTGTCTTGCCTGAATTTTGAGTCCTCCTTTCTGAGTCATTAAAGAATAATCTGGGCAAACATGGAGCCATCGGTAGACAGTGGTGTTCAGAGATTCTAGGAGATTCTAGATTACCAGCATTATCAGTCTATCTCCACTTTCACTCTACCGCTTTTGACAGCTGCCATGCCTTTGATAGATCAACTAGTTTTGGATCCATTCTGTCCCCTCCTGAACTGTTTTAGGGTGATTCAGTCGGGCCTTCTTCACGCAATGTGAAATTCACTTTAAACTTTTAACAACCCTCTGCGTTTACCCCTATAGATCTAAAGTGGCTTACTTAATCTCTCTGTTAGTGGACAAGGCTAAATTCATTGGCCAGACTTCTGAGTGGCTAAATAATCCCGTCCTGTGTAATTCTTATGATTTTTCTGAGGAACTAATCAGAGTTTTTTGCCTATTTCTTCTTCGTAGGGAAGCTCCCAGGAGACATCTGTCACTAAGGCAGGGTGAACGATCCGTGATGGACTATATCAATTTCAATTCAATTCAGTTTATTTATATAGGCCAAATTCACAACACATGTCATCTCAAGGCACTTTACACAGTTCAAATCCAGATCATACAGTCAAATTGATACAAAGTTTTCTGTCTAAGGAAAACCAGTTGATTGCATTGACTCATTGACTCAAATACCTCACACTAAGCATGCTTGTAGCGACAGTGTGAGGGAGGAAAAACTCCCTTTTAACAGGAAGAAACCCTCCAGCAGAACCAGGCTCAGTGTGAGCGGCCATCTGCTGAGGCCGACTGGGGTTCAAGGAGACAGAAGCAGAGACACAAAAAGCAACTGTAAAAGGCGGCCCCATCCAGGAAACATACACACACAGCCAGGCAGACGGGCTCCGAGCCAGCTCCCATGCCAGAGGATCTAAGAGAGCACATCCACTCAGTTACGGGTCAGAAACTCAGGACCACACTGGAAAACAGGCCCTATCTCCAACATCTATAAACAAGGGTGTTGATGGAAGCTTATACAGCTGATGTTTTCTTTCCAGGATGACGCCACAGCCAAACAGGAACAGACGAGGCAATATATCACTGACTTGTTATTCACAGAAAGTACCTGGAATGACGAAGCCCTAATGGATGTTTTCTTTTTTTGGACTTCATGAAAAGTTTAAGGATGAGCTTTCAACCTGTAACTATCTCCCGACTCTGAGGTAGCTGGAGGACCTTGCCGACAGGAAACACTGTTTCCTCACAGACGTTGCAGAGAATGGAGAGGTGGCAGGTGATCAATAGTAGAACAACCCCACCAAGGCTGGAAACTGAACAGTACTTGAAAGACATATGGGAGAAAAAGGCAGCATACAACAGCGATGCACAGTGGTCGGTGGCTCTGAGAGACGACCGCAGCAACCTCCCTGAACAGAATCCAGTCAACATCACAGTGGCAGACATCCAACAAAGAGTCTCAGGTATGAAAAACTGGACAGCACCAGGCCCTGACATGATACACGCCTAATGGCTTAAGAGGTAGCAAGGAAAGTGGCTACGGCCAAATACCTCCAACGAGTAAGGCAGATCCTAAGGAGCCGGCACAATGGGAAGAATAAGTCTCAGGCAATAAATGGCTATACTAGCTGGCTAAAGGAGGAGGTACAGGCCACAATGTTAAGCCATGAAAGCTCCTAACCATGCATGTCTCAGACAATGGGGAACAGAAGATGAGGTACCAGAGACTCCATCATGGGAGGATAAGCCCCTACACAGGATGTATCACCGGAACATAATCGAAGTGGCAGATATCTGTGATAGGGTTAATAATCATAACCATTTATTGTCCTGGATGAAACCAAACAAAGCGATTATTCTTTTCTTTCTGAAGAAAAGAGAGAGAGAGAAGGACCAAGGTTGAGACCCCTTGAAAAGTCTGTACTCAACTCTGCCCAAACCTCTCTTTTCTGCTGCTTTTATTATTGGACATCAAAGGAATTACAGGATGGTCAAAAGTTACCAGGAGGGGTCTGAAGTTATCAGGAGGGTCTGATGTTATCAGGAGGGTCTGATGTTATCAGGATACTCAAATAATTTTAAGTTTGATGTAATTACTAAGAAATACTGAGTGTGCTCTACTAATTTGTTGAAAAAGTTAAATGCATGAATAATTTTAAGTTAGATGGACACAAATTTCTAAGTTTTGCCCATGACCACGCCCCTGCACTTGTTATGCACAGGTGCAACATGATGAAACGTCACTTGATTTTTACAGACGTACTTTTCAGCAGCACTCAAAGAAGCCTTTGCATTGCAGGACCTATAGAGCAGTACGTTTTTATTATTATTATTACTATTTTTCATCACTTTTACTCATTGGTTGTATTTATGTTTATAGAAAAGTATTAAACCAGTTGATACTGCCAAATAACATAGAAGATGGCCGGGACAAACGACCAAAAAGGATGGTTTAAAAGACGTAAAAACGTTGGGTTAAAAGAAACAGCGGATTTTAGTAGGTGTCTTTGAATAAGCATTAATTAAATTAGATGCGAGGCGCAGACAAACTGTTTTGAGTGTTGTTTTTTTTCCAAGCAGATTCAAACCGTTTTGCCGTTAGCTCTGCTGCTCAAAAGAGTCAAGCTTCGAAAGTTGCTTTCATGGCGTTAAAATACATAATTTCTAGGGCTGATTGAGAGTAGGTATGTGTGTTTCCGCATTCAGTGCAGAGAAAACATCATTGTTAGCTAGGCGCTTTTCCCTCCTTTTGATGAAGAGCCGTTATGTTTTGAAGAAAACAAAAGTTTATTTAATCTCTTTGCTGTGCGTTTCCCATTCCGCTCCGTAAGAGTGAGCTGAATGTATTAGCATGTTGTCTTGACTTTTAGTTGATCTACTTGTTTATCAGCTTTGGCTTTTTTTTCTGTCCCTGTTGGAATCAGCTAAACTTTTGATATCCCTGTGAAACGTGGTTTGAGCTTCACCCGCTTCACCACAGCTGATACCACAGCGGACCTCACGTTGTGCTGTTCAGATACCTGCTGCATCTGCTAAGAGTTGTTTTAGCTCTGCTACGATGCAATAAAAGGAGAAAAAAAAGAACTACGAGTTTTATCCGACACAATAAGCCCATATAATAAGCCCAATGCCCATAATTACTTAATTGTTTTGAGTATTTGCATCCTGTTTGAATATGTAGGAGCCAACGTCTGAAGTGTTGAATGAAACATTGAAAAATGTGAACGAACTATACTGTAAACAATAAAATGGACAAAACTGTTGTATCATGACACAGCTTTTTCTGAGTGTTGCTCAAATACTCGGTACTTAAAATGCACAAGAGCATGTATGTCAGTTTCAGACAAGTTTCCATTCCTGCCAGCAGTAAAATCATTATTTTCAGGTTTCCATTCATTTTTAAAAGTGATTTCATTTTAAATATTTGTGTGTAATTCTCTGTGTGTGTGTTTGTGCTAGGATCCAGCTGACCAGGACATGTACAGCCAAACTGCAGTGGTAATCCTTTGTGTTGATGAAGAACGTCTTCAGCTGAACCCAGCCAGAGTGGGGATCATCTTGGAAGGGAGTGTGGTGATGGATGACTTGGCCAACCTTCCTCTTGTGTTGTGCCTCCTTCTTGCACTGACATACGCACTGCACCTGGACTATCCTAGGTACATGAAAAACACTTTCCTCTTTGTCCAACAGGTGATGCTCAACCTGGGTAAAAGTGAGCTGTCACCCAAAATCCAGCCTCTGAAAACTCACCTCTCAGTGTAAAATGGGATTCCAAGTATAGTCATTATTTTACAGTTCCTGATGCCATGTGCTTAGTTTTTAATGTTGCACTTTTTGCACTTTGTCAAATGGCATCTACACTGACATTCAGAAAGAATAGGGGTTTATTTACCCAGGTCCACTTCAAGCACTAAGTAAACCGCTTACTATTAGTTGTGTAATCTTGAGGTATTGTTAATTAGAATGTTTCTATTGTATTGGGAGATGACAGCTCTAAGATTTTGGAATGTTTTAGATTACTTTTAGGTCCAGAAGAGTTCAACTTTCTAGAAATTTACATTTCTGATCGAAGTAAGATAAAAAAAAAAAATGTTCTGATCAAACAATGCTTAGTTTATGAGCAAAGGTTATTTGACCATTAAAAGGAATAGTACATCCAAAACATGATTAGCCTTCATTTTCTACTCACCCCCATGCTGAACAACAACACTCTGGAGTACTTTTTTGATATCTCAAAATGCATCTGGAGATCTGGGAGGCTTCTTGCTGCTCTGCTGACATTCAAATAATGGAGGTCTATGGCGCTCGCACAGAAAGGGTCCATAAAAGTCCACAAAAAACGTGTCAATATTCCCTCCATACTGCTCGCCCAATGGTATTCCAAAGTGTCCTGGAGTGGGTAGCATCCAGAATTTACCGGAAACGAAAAGTCATTTAGAATGTTTTTAGAGCATAAACAGTGGTGTATAGGATTTCCTCAGGAACTGGAGATACCACCGACCGTGGCTCCGTCTCAGGAACAGGGGAAAACACCCATGGAGGCTCATGTTCAGTCTCTGAGGTGGCTTGAAGCGTCTGTAGAGAGGTCTTGGCAGCTTGAGGCCCCCTGCTGAGAGGCTATTGGAGGCATATTTTCACCGACCAACTCTGAAACCCACTTAAGTTTATGCTCAGGGGTCTCTGGACTGGGCATAGGGCAGGCTCAGGGGTCTCTGGACGGGCACAGGGCAGGCTCAGGGGTCTCTGGATCTGCACAGAGCAGGCTCAGGGGTCTCTGGACGGCACAGAGCTGACTCAGGGGTCTCTGGACGGCACAGAGCTGACTCAGGGGTCTCTGGACGGCACAGAGCTGACCCAGGGGTCTCTAGACGGCTCAGAGCAGATTTAAGGCGACGCCGTTTCTTATGCCTAGGGGTCTTTGGAGCAGAGCTAACAGGTTTGAAGTCTGATTGTGGTAACAAGTTAACAGGTTGAAAGATTAGAGTTCCTGAATGGATTACTGGTTCAGGGGCTAGATAATCAGGCGAGGGAACTGATCTAGAAACAACGGTGACGGGTTCAGGTGTCTGGTCAGGCTGGCGGGGAACTCTAACTGTTTGACGTGAAACTGGTGGGCCAATTTTGAGTCCTTTAACGGATGGAGCTAAGTGAAGGTCAAGAACACGAGAGCTGAGACTAACCTGGCGCTGAAGGAAACTGAATCTGGTTTGTAGTGCTATATCTAGCCCTATAGCTAGCTCTATGAGGTCCTTCAAGTTAGCTGGCTCAACATAAAATGAAAGCTCGTTTCTGACGGGTTCATTCAGAGCTAGGAGATAAGCGGTCTTGAGCGCAGACTCGTTCCACCCTGGAACTCGGAAGCTAAACTCTGCAACGGATCTATTTCCCTGTTTAGATTCAAATAGACCACTTGAAACACAGGATTTATTTGTGACCTGATTAAAGGTCCTTTCAAACTCCTGGATGAATTTCTCATATGTACAGTTTACTCTAATTTTAGGCGGAAATCTGGTCTCCGCCCATTCAAGGGCTTCACCGGACAGAAAAGAAACGACAAAAGCTATCCTATCCTTATCATAAAGAAAACTAGAATCATGAAATCCAAAAAACAACTGACACTGAAATAGAAATCTCCTGAGCTTACTTGGATTGCCGGAAAATCTCTCAGGCAGAGAAGGGCTGAGTGCAGAAAACGACGGGCTGGGTTCTGACCAGAAAGGAAGATTATTATCTTGACTGGGAAGTGACGTCATTGCCGGTGACCTAGGAGACGGAAGTGAATTCGGAGCAGGACGTGCCGCTGACGTGGCGTTAGCATTATCCAAGTAGCTAGCGAGTGTTTGATTCTGCTGTAACTCACGGAGGGTTTGTGTATGTCCATGGATCTGAGCGTCCCGTTCCTCAATCCAACGACGGAGGTGATCTGCTGGGCTTTGTGTTTGGCCACAGTGTTCTGTCATGATGGGTATCTGAATTAAGCCCAAAATGCAGAACACACACGGAAACTGGGTAAAAGTTCAACAGAGTTTATTGTGGTACACAAGCACACGATAAAGAATTAGATCTGGAACAGGTTCAGGGCTGGTTCACTAAAGTCTTGACTGGGACTGGAGACTGTTGGTTAGCAGAGTTCATGGGAAGCTAAGCGTCTAGCTTCAGGCTTAGCATGGCAGACCTTGATCTGAGCTTCCAGCTCACTACAGAGAACAACAGGGAATATCCACATAGGATTCTTCAGGGTGAAGCTTCCAGCTCTTTGCAGAGAACAACAGGGAACATCCACATAGGATTCTTCAGGGTGATTCCACATTGGAATCTTCAGGTTGGCTCACCAGGGCAGATTAGCAGGTTAAGCTCTCCTAGAGTTTCAGGCTTGAGACTGGTTTCCTGTGATGCAGCTCTCCCAGAGCTTCAGACCAGAGACAGGGTTCCAGTGAGGCAGCTCTTCCTGAGCTTCAGACCAGAGACAGGTTTCCAGTGAGGCAGCTCTTCCTGAGCTTCAGTAGACCAGAGACAGGTTTCCATTGAGGCAGCTCTTCCTGGAGCTTCAGACCAGAGACAGGGTTCCAGTGATGCAGCTCTTCCTGAGCTTCAGACCAGAGACAGGTTTCCAGTGAGGCAGCTCTTCCTGAGCTTCAGACCAGAGACAGGTTTCCAACTAAAGATCAACACCGCGGGGGCGTGGAAGCAAGGGGTCTGGCAGGGAGCTTTATATAAGGGGAGGAGTCTCCTGATGAGTAGATGGAAATCCCAGGTGTGCTGGAAGGTTCCAGCTCCGTGCACTCTACTGGAGACAGAGGGAATTGTCTCAGATCCCAGCTTGGTAACTCCAGCCTAAGGGAAAATAACAAGAGCAGAAGGGATCACCGGCCCCTCTGGTAGGCAAGCGAGGAGGATCCCAACAAACTGCTACCTAGGCGTATTATGAAGAGGCGATGCCTTTGGGAAGGCCTGAATATGCGCCAACCACAGCGAACACTGCGCATAATGCTGATTCATTTTTTTTTCATTTTTTTTTTTTTTACAGCTACTGGAATGAGGCAGAGTATGCCCCAGCTGATGAGGAGGTATGGAACTCTGGAAGTCCGCCACCGTCGACTCATGTCTGTGAGAAAAAGAAGATAGCGTCATTGGCAGAGGATTGTACGGCCACTTGCCCGTCATTTAAATTGAGCGGATCTCACTGAACTCTGTGTTAAGCTGCAGTCCCGGTTAGAAGCAATGCCGAAGTACAGAGCCACACACAGTAGGCGTCTGCACATCGGATCTGCCTCGGAGGGAATGCTGCCAGTTACCTCTAACCCCAAGGAGGCAAACGGACAGTTCACGGAGTTGTAATTTTTGGATACGCATGTGTGGGCATATCCTCGCATTGTATATAGTTGTGTTTGTTTTAATAAAGCTCTTTCTTTGCATAAACAGCTTCCTGGCAAATGTTCATTTCCTGTATAAATTCATTCATGTCCTTGATGGTAGCATAATAATAGTGTAGTAGTGTAGGATAACATGAATATACAGCATATGAATAAAATGCTGTGTATTTATGAATAATATATTTATGTAAATATATATATATGCCAACCAATCACGAGCGATTTTACTTGTTTAAAAAGAAGTGGTTCCGTCCTATACTCAATCAGAAAATTAAAGCCTGGCGTGGCCACGTGTGGTTTTGCTGCCAATCACGAGCGATTTCCAATACTGAGTAGGTTATTCAAGCCAGACCTGGCCAGCCGCGCGGGTTCGCTGCATTCATATGCTAATTAGAGCCATTAGTACAGCTGATCGCTCTCCACATACTACAGAGTCCGTTTCTGACAATTTGTGGCACGACAAACGACGACAAGCGTGGGTTGCAAATTGTCGGAAACTGACGAAAATCAGGGAGATCTGCAGGAGTTTACGGGGGTTTACGGGGACGAAAATCTCACTTTTCATGCAGTGTATGCTG
>JAGKQL010000053.1:7863831-7876331 GCA_018398635.1 Cyprinodon brontotheroides
CAATTAGATTGACTTTGGTATTGATGGCGTGAAAAATAATAACGGTAACTCCATTGAAATGATTCAAAACTAAAGTAACGAGCCAATTTTTTAAAATGTAAGGAGTAGAAAGTACAGATATTTGTGTAAAAATGTAAGGAGTAGAAGTAAAAAGTGCGCCATAAAATAAGTAGTAAAGTAAAGTAAAAATATCAGAAAAATCTAGAAAAGTCCAGTACGAAGTATTTGTACTTCGTTACTTCCCATCTCTGGTTCTTACTGATTTGCAGGTGGAGACAGTGTCTCTCTGGAGGATATATTCTGGTTTTCTTCACTGGATGTGACAGCATTCCAGCCTTAGGTTTTTCTCCAAAGCCAAGCATCGAGTTCATCGGTTATTCCCGGTTTCCAGTGGCCAATACTATCATTCTTCGCACACCATTCCACAATGGATACACCAATTTTAAAACTGACCTGGATTTTGCCATACTAAATTCTCCAGGTTTTGGACGAGCCTGACAGGATATGTGCTATGAAGAAATTGTTACCCTGAGTTTGGCTACTATGTTTCTGTTTTTCTTTGTTGAGGAGCTGGTTTCATTGATAAGAGTAGCCAATATGAATGAAGTCTACACCAGCTGAAAAACCTGAAGGCCGCTCAAGTTTCATTCCATATTCTCAGGAAATCATTCAAAATATTCAAGTTTCATTCAAAATATTGAACTTTCGTTCAATATATTGTAACTCTTGTCAGTATATATAATAATAATAATAATTTCCTAAACGGCATGCCATATGTGTTTGTGTGTATGTATATACATATATATATAATATATATAAATATATATATATATATATATATATATATATATATATATATATATATATATATATATATATATATATATATATATTAGGGTTGTCAAAAGTATTGAAACTCAAAAAGTATTGATACTGAAATGTTGTATCCGGATACAATACTCGTTTTTAAAAGTATCGATACAGTGCCACCACCAGTGGCACCTAAGCAGTCATTCATCTAAAGTGCAGAATAGAGGAAAATGCACTTTCAGAACACTGTGTGATTGAATAATTCTGTGCTCTTTTCAGTTTCAGACTGAGAATTATTTTTTGTTTTTTTGTTTGGCTACTGTCATTGTTATGTGTGCAGCTGCAAAGAAGAGAATTATTTTGTTTCTTAACTGGTTTGGCTTAATATTATGCACAGCATACAACCTTTATTGTGTTTAGTTATTGTATTTTATTTATTAATGAAAATATTTCTGTAGACTTTTGGAGTCTTTGTTTTATCCTTGTGGTATCGAAAATGGTATCGAGTATCGAATATTTTCCTTAGTATCGGTATCGAGTTGAAAAGTTTAGTATCGTGACAACCCTAATAATATATATATATATATATATATATATATATATATATATATATATATATTTATATATATATTAGGGGTGGAAGCGGTTCACAAAATCCACGGTTCGGTTAGGGTCCGCGGTTTAGGTGGTCACGCGGTTTTTCGGTTTGGTTCAATATATGATAATTGTTACCCTGAAATCCCATAAACATTAATGAAATTAATGAAAAAATCCCAAAAAATTAATGAATTGTAATTATTTTTTATGATCTCTGCGGAAACCCTGGAAAATTTTCGGATGTTTTGCTGCTTTGAATTTAATCATCTCGCCAGATGCCTCTCACGATCTCCAAGGGACTCAGAGAGGAGCGATATAGGGAGCCACAGTGGAGGCTGTAGACTTTGGTTTGTGCAGCCGGTCTGGAGTGCAGCGGGGCGAGCGCTGACGGAGTATGTGGGATTTTGGGGTTAGCATGACATGTTGGTCATGTTGCTGTTAGCATAAACAAAACATGTTGCACAATGCTTGCACACTGTTGCACTTTTATCCACAACTTTCTTTCCACCGTCATCGTAGGTCACTCTAAATCAGGGGTCACCAACCATTTCAAGGCTGAGGGCTACTTCATGGCTATCGAATCATAGGAAGGGCTACCAATACTGACCTATGAACAAGAGGGGTCAGCGTTCACCTAAACTTCATCCAAATTAAACACATTTTTATTAACTTTTAATTTCTAATTTTCCTTTAAACATTATAATTTTAAAATCTCTATGAATGCTAAAATGCCCTATATGATTACTATGATGAAATGCTCTATAAATTATTAAAAAGAAGAGTCAGAATAAAATAAAATTTCAAACCTAGCCCACTGCTGAGTTGCTGTTTTCAGAAGGCGTTGAGGGCACCCCATGTGGTCCTTGAGGGCCCCTTGGTGCCCGCGGGCACCGCGTTGGTGACCCCTGCTCTAAATGCAAAGCGATCTTATACAGCAGACCTATAAAGTGCTGCTGGTGCGTCTTCCAACTCCTGTTCTTTCCCACTCGCCATACCCACACAATTCTCCACAACAACTGATTTTTTTCTGCTACACTGCTACGCTGCTTCGCTTCTTCTTCTTGTTTACTACAGGTTGTTGGCTTTGGTCGCAGTACCGCCACCTTTTGCTCTGGAGTGTAATGGCGCTTTGCCTATGAGAAAAAGGAGCAGCGCATGAACCGAACGAAACACACGCTTGAATCGAACCGAGACAGTCGAACCAAGCGGTTCGGACGTTTTTCATAAACCGTTCCATCCCTAATAAATATTTATATATATATTCACCTTTCAGACTGAACCGTGATGTCTCATGGTACTCTTAAAACTACTGGATGCATATGCAATTTAGTATCACAAGTGGCCCAATTCGGATTTTGGAAATGAAAAGCCGCCATAGAGCCATTCTGACTGCCACGTAAAAAATCAGATATGAGTTTAGGCAAAAACAAAATTCAGAATTATGTCCCATTTTTCCATAGTGTAAATAGCCTAATGCTGTGTTCACACCAAAAGTGTTATAAGCATCATGGGCCCCTTGATGCTCATCAAGGGGTGTTGAGAGGTCCTGCTACGCATTTTGAGCTTCCAAGCATTGACGCATATCAAACACATCCAAAGGATCAGATGCTTGAGTTGGAATATTCTTAATTTTGCTGTTCATGAAAGTTCATCAGTCAGCTAGAGAAGCTGATATAGGAACTGCCAGAACACAGTCAACACATGCAGGCTATGATCTTTGCTCATGCAGAACTGCCAGCATAAAACCAACAAGTTAAGTTCCACTATCTTTGTAATAAAAGCCATAGATATGTATTTTTTCACCTAAAAAGAAGAGTGAGTGTGCTTTCATCACTTCACCAAAATACATTGTTTATATGCTGTGGAGAAACAGTTTATACACACCTATCTAAACTATTAAAGCTTGTCAGTGAAATATCCCTACTGCTCGGAAAAGAAAACTTAAAAATAGGATCATAATCTGATGAACGCCATTTTGAGGTGACATCATAAAAGTATTTTCCTTACAGATGTAGCTGCCTTTAAAATGTTTGCGGCATTGTTTGGTCCACTTGCCTTTTACTTGTGCTATAGAAGACTGAGATGCTGTTTCACTATTTGAAATCACATTATATGTATTTTACTGTGACAGTTGGAATTGCAGAGGCTTAAAGAGAAATATAAGCTCTGTTTGAAAACCTAGGACAGCGCCCTTAGAAGGCCAGATTCTAAGGTCGAAGGCATTACGTCATAAGAAGCGCTGCTTGCGAGGTCTGGTCGGATTCCAAGAGTCCTCGTTATGCGGCCTTAAGATGCGCGTCCTTTTGCCGATTTGAAGGACGGGTCCGATGTATCCTCGGTATCCTTGGATATTCCAGGATTCATTGCGAGACCAAACAAGCCGTGATCAGAGGAAATGTTACTTGGCGCCGAACAGTGGTGAAAATTGAAAGTTCAGTTAAATATAATACAAGTCTGTGAATAAGTTCCATCTGAGATTAATGAAAATAGTTGTTTTAATGGTTATTGAGTCAGATATGTGGCGGTAGTGTTTGACTTATCTAAAGGTTTTAATCTGTTACTGTGTAAATGGGTTTTGGCTGTAATTAAAGGACAGATTCTAATATATCTGCAGGGTGGGGACTATAAATCTGATAGGAGTTTAATTTTTTTATTGCTGTTTTGCACAATATGCGCGTAACTACGTATTTTTTGTTGTTGAATATTAGAGATTTTGCAGATATATTTTTATACATACATTGTTTAGATTTACTTTTATATTTCTAACCCTTTTTATAGAATAGAAAATCCCTTTATTGTCCCACAATGGGCAAATTTTACAGCAGCAGAAAGATTATTGAAAATGGTCACACAAATGTGGACCTTAGAAAAATGTCTAAGAATAACATAATAGGGAAGAGTTAAAATATAAACAATAAAATACTGTAAAGTGTTTTAACAATATAAAACTGGAGAATTAATAACCAATATGCAGCTATGCGACATTTTTACATTAATGGATATTTGAAAATAGCAGCAACATCAGAGATGTAACTGAGAATGACAGCAGCATGTTATGTAACTGACTAAGGTTTCTATATATCTACATTTGATTTTTATTTTGTTCCTACTTACAGGTGGTTTGGAACCTTTATTCCACTCTGGATTCTTTTGTTAATGTAGTCTTTCTTCACTTTTACAATAAAAAGAAATAAACAAACAGTTTTGAAAACTTCGGTTTTCATTCTTTTTCCTTTTTTTGTTTCAACTTTTACGTGATTTGCTAAGCAACAGCAGAGCATACGGGAGGTGAAGGCTGAGCTTTGCGCAGGCTGCCTGTAGGAAGAGACGGGCAGCCGCCATCAGCTGGCGATACTGCGGCCTGCTGAGCACCAGCGCCACCTGCCGCTGCTGCGCAGCTACAATATTTTACTGGTCTAAAGGTTTTCTCCCCTGGACTGCCTAAAATGAACATGTAAGGTGAGTACATCTGCACGATTTGACTATTTCAGACGCCATGCAATTTTTATTGTTTCTTGGAGTTTTCTAGGTTTGTTGACTAGTTTTATCAGCTTTATACTAGTGATGGTGAGGTGAGGCCTCATGAGGCGTCGGTCTCCGCCAGTCACGTGACATTTGTTGCTAAGACGCCATTTTAGGTGGAGAAGGCGTAGTGTAAACAACGCCCAGCATAGCTAAGCGAAGGACTAAAGGTTGAGAGTTTGTTTCTCTGACTATATGGAAAAAGGTAAGCAGAATCGCGTAATTACCGTACCGGCAAAAACTTAATAACGAGGCCAGGGACCATTACTTGTTACCTAGTGTTTGGCGTCAGTGCCTACACTTGTCTAAATCAGACAGGGGGAACAGAATCAGGTGGCCTGCTATAATCTGTTCCCCCCTTATAACTTTAAGAAATAAAGGTCAATCCAACTCCAAAGTTTCAGGAGTTAGTTGTCATCATAAAAGAGATGCTTATAAGCCAAAAATAGAAAAAAAGCTGGGACCTTTTTTGCCTGATTTAGACAGGGGGAACAGATTACAGCAGGTTTTATTTCATCCCATGTGCCAGTTCTGACAATATGGGATGAAATAAATAGCCTGATGGTTAGAACACAAACTGTTTATTAAGGATAGTACAACATAGATAAATTGTACGTTACTATAAACACAAATATAGATTTAAGTACTAAATTTCAACCAGGAAAAAATTATTTCCTTCTGCATATAGTCTTTAATGATTACACGTGCACTCCATTTTCTATTTCATTTTTATTACAAGTATATGGTTTACAACAGTTTTCAATGGGATGAGAACATTTGGACACTGTGAAACAATGAGAGATTTTTTTAATGAACGTGTGGAAAAGAACAAGGATCTGTTTGCTTTCAGAGGAAGGAGTAGACACTGCTGTCAGCGACCAGCTTTCAAGCAAACGTTTGTGTTTTATTATTAGTTTTAGATCAATATCACTGGCGATATTCTGCTATAACATGTGAAGTAAAGAATAAAACAGTAAAGCTCAACTTTCATACACGTAAAACCTTTCAAATTTCAAGTTCTGCACGTTGGAATTGAAGCAGAGTTAAGTCGGGTTGTTCTTCCTACTCCGTGCGTGCTCCCGACGAGGGGATACAAATTTTCGCAGGGATAACTACCTTGGCACGACACCGGGACTGGCAGCCTCTCACACAACACGATCGTGTCATTTCCGGTAAATAATTGTGCCGAAAGAACAGCCGCGTGTGGGTTATCTCGACTTTCCACCTAATATGGTGGTTTTCCCACGATGCACCGCGCCCGAGGTAAACAATTGACGTCACCTGGCGGAGACCGATTGAACCGTTTGGCCAATTTGCTTCAATGATCCCCACATTTCATGAGGCTCCATGTAAACATGTCACCACCTACTGGTGTAAAGCAGAACTACAGTTAGTAATAAAATCTGTGATTTTTTAGCAAACGTTTTTCTTTTTTCCCCTTTTAAATTACTTTGAAATTGTTAATTGTTAGTGTGTATAATAAAATCTTTTGTCATTTTTTTTAGTATACAATTTATTAGAACAATCATTAAGGTGCACAGTTCTGCCATTTTAGTGAAATAAACTCAAGCAGAGAGTGAAAGTGTTTGTGCAAATTGGGCAATGATGAGCAAAATGAAAGGTCATTTTTATTTAAATAGTATAATAATAATAGTTTTTCCACATTTTTTGGTTTTATTCAGTCGGAATTTGTGTTCAACCAATCTTTTGGCTAAACCGACCTAATTTGGCAGTGTTTTTACCCAATCTATATGTTAAATTCAATTCAGTTTATTTATATAGCACAAAAATTCACAACACATGTCATCTCCAAGGCACTTTACAGTTCAACCAGATCATACAGTCAAATTACGATACGAACAGTTTTTTCTATCCTAAGGAAAACCAGTTGATTGCATTGACTCATTGACTCCTAAATACCAATCCCTCACACTAAAAGCATGCTTGTAGCGACAGTGGAAGAGAAAAACTCCCTTTTCAACGGGAAGAAACCTCCAGCAGAACCAGGCTCAGTGTGGCGAGAGAAGGCCATCTGCCAAAGGTCGAAACTGGGGGTTCAAAGAGACAGAAGCAGATTTTTACTAGGGCAAATCAATGAAAATTAGTATCATAAGCCAAAATAATTAAGTTTAATTGCAACTTTCAAAAGTCAAAAGCAGGTTTTGAACCATCAACCTCAAGGGTGAGGGTACTGTGTCTTATGCTGCGTTCACACCAGACGCAGCTTAAAGCAGCAAAATAGCGTCTGCTGCTTCATTTTTGCTGCTTGTACCAGTTAGTTCTGACGCGCGGCTGAAGCAGTTTGCTGCTTTGGCTGCGCGGTTGAAAAGTGGGTCTGATGCGCGTCGGGCGGAACTACTCTATCCTTTCTTTGCCTTCTTGCTATATTTGCTGTGATCAGTGGGAATAAAGTAGATTTAATGTTTTAAGTGAGAAAAATCCACCTGAAAACTTAATCAGTGCAGTCACACTTTTGACCTGGGGGGCATTTTAAAGGGGTTCCACGGCGGCTCGGCCGCTTCACAACAGATACACATGAACCGCCCTGGCTGTGGCGTGACCACCTATGTATTTTTTCTTGGGATGACGCCAATCCACGTTAAGTGTTACAGCCAATCACGGCTTAATTGGTACCGAAAGGCGAGGCATGTTTCGATACTCTGGCAACTAGAACGAGCGCATTTCGGTTCGGTACCATAAAGGACCGATGTTACGTGTACCCAGCCCTAAGTGACCATAGCGCGCTCTGAATCATCAGCCATGTGTCTCTCTCCCTGCCAGCTACCAGATCAGCTTCTCTGATTGGTCGAGCGGCACAAGTTCAATTTTTCCATCTCGAGCAGCAGCGCGTTTGCGGCGCGTCGCGTGTATCAGATGCTTAAACGCTCCCGACGCGCTGCTTCAGCTGCTAGGACGCGCTGCGGGACCTTTTGCTGCGCATTGACATTGACTTTGCATGTAAACTCACTGTGCCTGCTGTGTCCAGTGTGAACATAGCATTACAGATGATGCCACTGATTTATGGAGAGATATTTGTGCCATCGGTTTGAACCAATCCGAGCGCGCAGTGAGACAACACGCGCGCGCGCAAAACCGGTCTGGCGCGCGCTCAACTCTGAAAAACCCTCTCAACACACTGTTTCTCGCACTCAGTTTCATCTCTGCGCGTGCTCGAATCCGTCTCTGCTCTACTTTTTAATGCTGACGTGCTAACACGTCCAGTGGCTTGCTCAGATTTTGATCATTCCCTCTATCATACTAACAGCAACTCTCCTCCAACCTCCCACATCTTGACTGAATCCTGAGGCCGTTTAGATGCCTGTCAAAATCCTTGCGCTTCCCGAACCACTTCCCAAAGCGGTCACGTAGTATCACGGTAGCGAGGCCTCGGGCGTCATCAATTTTGGCCCCTCCTCTAAATGAATCACGCCTCGACACGCCGCTTCAGGGAAACGCCCCCTCCATTACTCGACACACGTCTCGAAGCCTCGGCTCATCTCATAACATCACTATTTTATACCTACCAGTAAAGTTTTGACCGAGCATTTAATTTTTAGGAATTTGTTCCTGTGTGTGTGTGTGAAGTTAGCTAAGTGGACGACACGTTGAGGAGTAATTTCTGTGTTAAGGTGGAGCAGTCATTAAGGTGGAGCAGTCATTAAGGGGCTATGTGCTTCACTGCAGCTAGCTTCGTATTAATGAGCCATGAGGTGTTTCTGCATTTGAACTGACTGCAAGCAAGCATTTAGTAGATATGGAGAACTTAAGGAGCATTTTATATCAGACACGCTGTTCCTACCAATATCTACAGAAGTGGATTAGGGCCGCTGAAAAAAAAAAAAAAAAGTTAACTGATTTTTACATTTTATTTCAGTTTAAATTCTGACTTTTTTCTCAGAACTCTGATTTTTTTAATGTCAGAATTCTGACTTTTAATGTCAGAATTCTGACAGCTAACAAACATGTTAGCATCAAGCCATAGCCATGTCTGTTTTAGAGACCAGCTCTTGTTTTTAATGACCTTCTGCTCCTCTATTAATGAGGGAACCTCGGGCACGTAAAGTTGCCTAATTCCGTCATTTTCCCGCAATGTGTCACTGGCCCTCTGAAACAACTCGCGCATCTTTGTCCAGTGAAGCTGAGTGCTCCCACATCTTCTACCTTGATGGTGCCCATCTACATTAAGGCCCCGTCCACACAAAGCCGAACCCTGGCCTAAACGCACAAATTTTTCACCAAACCAGCCTCTCATCCACGGCGAAGCCGGCGTTTCGGGGTCTGTAAACAATCTTTTTTTTTATTCAGCCTTCAGAGTGGGAATATTCTGAAACGCTGTTTTCGCGTTTCCATCTTTAAGCTCTAACCGCATTTTTTTTACACGCATGCGTCATGGCGTAAAAGCTCTAAACACGCATGCGCGACACAGTATCACACAACAACGGCGCCGTACTGTGTTGAATGGTTGCTGCTAATGCTACTCACCCTGCTGTCGGGCTTACAACAGAATCTTCTTCTTCTGGAATATCTCCAGGAAGAACAGAGCAATATAACGGCGACATAGTTCAGCACCTGAATTTGACTTAACCACGAAAATGGACCCGCAGGGCAACCATGTATAAATATTAGTGCGCATGCCCAACATTTTAAATTAAGCTTATTTTTGCTTTGGCACCACAAGCAGCCACTTACAGGCCTGGCATACATTTTGCAGCGTTTTCATGCATTCGTAGTGGACAATCACATTTATTTAACGTCTCCGTCTTACCACGACAAGCCGTTTGGAAAATATGAAGCGTTTAGTGTTAGGTTTTGACTTCGTGTGGGCCGGGGCCTGAGAGTGTTTTACCTGAGAGCAGGAGGAAAAATATCATATTTGTAATTAAATATAACTAGGTCTACGTCATCAGTGTCAAACTGCGCAATGATTTCAGCTCAGCGATCAGATGATAACTGATCTGTACAATGAAAATAGCTGCTTGAGCTGGAACGCTGTAGAAAGCAACAATATTTATACAATAATGACCATTATTTATTTTGGGGGAAATATAACTCAAGCGATCTCTCCTCTCTCTCTCACTCTCCTCTGCTGCAGCTGAGACGGCATCGGGAAACTACAGTAAAGTTCGCAATATTGTCACAGATTCAGCTTTTTCTGGATTAATAACTGGTCTGCGGATTATTTATTCTACAAAACAGACACATCTCCACAACTAGAACAAGGCAAACAGTGAGCTACAACCGTGGTTTCCTCAAAACCAGTCTCCTATCGGCTGGGAGAATTACATTGGACACTATGGGGAGTTCTGGCTGCTCCAAAAATGTGCAGGAGGAGCGAGCTCTGCAAGTTGCAAAATAATCAGAGAAATATTTAAAAGCGTCACCAAGGAGAGGTGGATTATTATCAGAGATGGGAAGTAACTGAGTACAAATGACTTCGTTACTGTACTCAAAATAGATTTTTCTGATATTTTTACTTTACTTTACTACTTATTTTATGGGTGACTTTTTACTTCTACTCCTTACATTTTTACACAAATATCACTGTCTCTACTTTCTACTCCTTACATTTTAAAAATTGGCTCGTTACTTTTAGTTTTGAATAATTTCAATGGAGTTACCGTTATTATTTTTCACGTCATCAATACCAAATTCAATCTAATTGGATGGGAATCTACGTTGCATTTGATACACCACTACAAGATGAATCGACAGATTCGGTATTCATTGGCGGCAAATCATTGCAGCTTGGTGGCGTTAGCATAGTAGCATGGGCGACGAGATGATTGAAAATGAACACAACAGAGATCTAGTCCTATTGGCAGACATCCATTTAAAATGTAGGCAACAGCATGAAAAAAAGTGGTTTCTACTTTGACTTTTATACTTTAAGTAAATTTACAAGCCTGTACTTTGTTACTTTTACTTGAGTAAAGAAGGTTAATCAGTACTTCCACTTTTACCAGAGTATTTTTTAACACAAGTCTGTACTTTTACTCAAGTGCGGGTGAGTACTTTTGCCATCTCTGATTATTATCACATGTATTGGATTTGAAAATAATACTTTTCTGAGTAATTTCCAAAAGCCTAAATGACAAATGGCACCTCTATTCTATTATAAGCATAAAATGAGCAATGACTACACTATAGATCACTGTAGTGCAATAAAAATTTGTAGGATAAATAGATAATCTCATCTGGATCACACTACAACTCTTACTTATTTTTTCTTTGTTATTATCAGCATATGATAGTCAATAATTACACTATAGCTCATTGTTGTGCCTCCAAACATAGATAACCTCATCTAGTTCACACTACAACTCTTACTTTGGGGAAATGTGCTAAACTCTATTTTTTTTTAGATTTTTTGTTGTTATTACAAGAATATAAAAGCTAATAATTACTTATGACTTGGACTGATTTATTTAGTCATTTTTCTATACACAAGTGTAAACAAAAAGAAATTTCGTTTTACATCAGCTCTTGAGCCTTGAAAACAGTAATAAATACATAAAAAATAGTTATATAAACATATGACTGTATATTTACAGTTCTAACATTCTTTTTTTCTTACTTTGGGAAGATAGGCCAAACTGTATTTTTGGAGATTTATTCATTGTTATTATAGGTATATAATAGCCAATAATTACACTATAGATCATTGTAGTGCCCTCAAACTTGTAGCACACATAGATAACCTCATCTAGTTCACACTACAACTCTTACTTTGGGAAAATGTGCTAAATTCTATGTTTTTTAGATTTTTTTCATTGTTATAAGCAGGCCAGATGTGCAATCTCTGCAACAGGAACCACGGCCCTGAGCGTTGTGTGCACTGCACAAAGTATACCTGTCGCAAATGCAGGAAGGACTCACCCTGGGTTTGTAAAAACTGCTAAATGGGACAATTGTAGCTTCATATGTAGGGCTTTTCTTTGGGTGAGATAAATGTTACTCCAATACTGAAATCCTACTGTTTGCCATTTTCTAAGCTGAAATGTTGAATGACATGAAAAGACGAGACAAGACAAAATACAATTATTCTCTAAGTTGTTCTGTCTTTCACATAGTGAGCTTTGCAATATAAATGAGTCTGTTGGTGAATGGACAATATAAATAGGCTCTGCCTTGCCATGTTGGAAAAGCATGGTTATGACCTGTTCTCAGCTCAGGAACTAGGACCCGTATGATATCTGGTTGTTCAATAGGTTTCTGGATATGACTTATCAAGTCCTGCAAAAGGTCTGATGTTGCAGGGGCATGTAATGAAAAAGCTTGGAGCATGCTCTTGTTCTGATGCCAGTGTGTTTCAGCCTTTATGCAGTCTAATGTAGAAGGGCTGGTCACATCACAGGTTATTTGCATTACAATAGGGACAGTTAGTAAGGTAGAGTGAATGCTCAAACCTTAAGAGATGAGGAGGGCTTCATGAGCTTTTTTTACCTGATCTTTTTTGGGGGTTTGGGCTGTAAAATATTTAGGTCAATGGCTTGCTTCTTCCATTGCTTATATTTAAGTTTTTCCTCTCTGATATCTTGGAGATCTTTATGGGTTTTGAGAGGTAAAGCAAG
>JAGKQL010000053.1:7881331-7942034 GCA_018398635.1 Cyprinodon brontotheroides
TTGCAGGTGTTTTGACTTACCGGTAATCAGCTGATTAGTTTGTGGCACCAGGTGTCTTCAAAATTTAACCCTTACACAATATTCTAATTTTGTGACACACGGAATTTTGGATTTTCATTTGTTGCCACTTCAAATCATCAAAATTAAATGAAATAAACATTTGAATGCATCAGTCTGTGTGCAATGAATAAATATAATGTATAAGTTACACCTTTTGAATGCAATTACTGAAATAAATCAAGTTTTTCAAAATATTCTAATTTACTGGCTTTTACCTGTATATATATTTTTACTTTGTTCTTACCAGAGATGGCAAAAGTACTCACTTTCCGTACTTGAGTAAAAGTACAGATACTTGTGTTAAAAATACTCTGGTAAAAGTGGAAGTACTGATTAAACTTTACTCAAGTAAAAGTAACAAAGTACAGGCTTGTAAATTTACTTAAAGTATAAAAGTCAAAGTAGAAACCACTTTTTTCATGCCGCTGCCTACATTTTAAATGGATGTCTGCCAATAGGACTAGATCTCCGTTGTGTTCATTTTCAATCATCTCGCCGCCCATGCTACTATGCTAACGCCACCAAGCTGCAATGATTTGCCGGGAATGAATACCGCCCGAATCTGTCGATTCATCTTGTAGTGGTGAGAGTCAAATGCAACGTAGATTCCCATCCAATTACGGTATATTGAATTTGGTATTGATGACGTGAAAAATAATAACTCCATCCCGTTTGAAGTAACTCCATTGAAATGATTCAAAACTAAAGTAACGAGCCAATTTTTTTAAAAATGTAAGGAGTAGAAAGTAGCAGATATTTGTGTAAAAATGTAAGGAGTAGAAGTAAAAAGTCGCATATAAAAATAAGTAGTAAAGTAAAGTAAAAATATCAGAAAAATCCACTACGTAAGTATTTGTACTTCGCTACTTCCCATCTCTGGTTCTTACTGATTTGCAGGTGGAGACAGTGTCTCTCTGGAGGATATATTCTGGTTTTCTTCACTGGATGTGACAGCATTCCAGCCTTAGGTTTTTCTCCAAAGCCAAGCATCGAGTTCATCGGTTATTCCCGGTTTCCAGTGGCCAATACTATCATTCTTCGCACACCATTCCACAATGGATACACCAATTTTAAAACTGACCTGGATTTTGCCATACTAAATTCTCCAGGTTTTGGACGAGCCTGACAGGATATGTGCTATGAAGAAATTGTTACCCTGAGTTTGGCTACTATGTTTCTGTTTTTCTTTGTTGAGGAGCTGGTTTCATTGATAACAGTAGCCAATATAAATGAAGTCTACACCAGCTGAAAAACCTGAAGGCCGCTCAAGTTTCATTCCATATTCTCAGGAAATCATTCAAAATATTCAAGTTTCATTCAAAATATTGAACTTTCGCTCAATATATTGTAACCTTTTGTCAGTATATATAATAATAATAATAATTTCTTAAACGGCATGCCATATGTGTTTGTGTGTATGTATATACATATATATATATATATATATATATATATATATATATATATATAGGGTTGTCAAAAGTATCTAAACCTCAAAAAAAGTATTTGATACTGAAATGTTGTATCCGGATACAATACTGCTTTTAAAAGTATCGATACAGTGCCACCACCAGTGGCACCTAAGCAGTCATTCATCTAAAGTGCAGAATAGAGGACAATGCACTTTCTGAACACTGTGTGATTGAATAATTCTGTGCTCTTTTCAGTTTCAGACTTTTTTGTAAGAGGTGCAGCTGCTGAGAATTATTTTTGTTTCTTAACTGGTTTGGCTACTGTCATTGTTATGTGTGCAAAGCATAGCCAAAGAAGGAACACTTAATTTGAATTTTATAAGTTTTTATCAAGCTTGCTTAATATTATGCACAGCATACAACCTTTATTGTGTTTAGTTATTGTATTTTATTTATTAATGAAAATATTTCTGTAGACTTTTGGAGTCTTTGTTTTTATAAGCATAAAATGAGCAAATGACCACATCATAGATCAACAGTAGCGCAACAAAATTTCAGTAGGATGTAACAGATAATCTCATCTGGATCACACTACAACTCTTACTTATTTTTTTCTTTGTTAGTTATCAGCATATGATAGATAACAATTACACTATAAGCTCATTGTTGTGCCTCCAAACACAGACAACCTCATCTAGTTCACACCACAACCTCTAACTTTGGGGAAATAAAGCTAAACTCTATTTTTTTTTAGATTTTTTGTTGTTATTACAAGAATTACAAAAAAGTTGGTCAATTACTTCTCATATGACCTCTAAGACCGATTTATTTAAGTCATTTTTCTCATACACAAGTGTAAACAAAAAGAAATTTAATTTAGTACCGGCTGTTTTTAGAAACAAATGTAATAAATACATAAAAAATAAAGTTATATAAACATATGACTGTGTATATTTATTGAAATTTCAACATTCTTTTTTCATTTCTTGGGGAAGATAGGCCAAACTGTATTTTTGGAGACTTATTCACAGCTATTATAGGTACATAATAAATAAATAACAATACAATTGCATCATCATTAAAGTTCTCAAACTTCAGGAAAGGCCACATAGATAACTCATCTAGTTCACAATTCACAATCCCTTACTTTCTGGGAAAATGTACAAATTTGGCGTTCTTTTAGATTTTTCAATATTTTCATTATTATAAGCAGGCCAGATGTGCAATCTCTGCAACAGGAACCACGGCCCTGAGCGTTGTGTGCACTGCACAAAGTATACCTGTCGCAAATGCAGGAAGGACTCACCCTGGGTTTGTAAAAACTGCTAAATGGGACAATTGTAGCTTCATATGTAGGGCTTTTCTTTGGGTGAGATAAATGTTACTCCAATACTGAAATCCTACTGTTTGCCATTTTCTAAGCTGAAATGTTGAATGACATGAAAAGGCGAGACAAGACAAAATACAATTATTCTCTAAGTTGTTCTGTCTTTCACATAGTGAGCTTTGCAACATAAATGAGTCTGTTGGTGAATGGACAATATAAATAGGCTCTGCTTTGCCATGTTGGAAAAGCATGGTTATGACCTGTTCTCAGCTCAGGAACTAGGACCCGTATGATATCTGGTTGTTCAATAGGTTTGCCTAAATAAAAAGATTTAGATATGACTTATCAAGATATTCCCGCAAAAATAGTCTGATGTTGCAGGGCATGTAATGAAAAAGAGCTTGGAGCATGCCTGTTCTCAGATGCCAGCAAAGCTTCCTCTTCAAAGCCCATGCAAGCCCACGTAGAAAGGGCCGGTCATCATCAGTAAGTTATTTGGCACAAGGGTCAGGACAAAGTTAGTAAAGGTAGAGAACAAAGTTCAAAACCTGGGCTATATTTATGAGGTGGGCTTCTCATGAGCTTTTTTTACCCGATCTTGGGGGGGGGTTTGGGTTGCCAGCCATTTGTGTCAATGGCTTGCTTCTTTCCACAAGCTTATATTTCCAAGTTTTTCCTCTCCGACATCTTGGATATCTTTCATGGGTTTTGAGAGGTAAAGTAAGCAGGGAATTAGAAGGTCTGGAAGTCAAACTAAAATAAATGGTCTCTGTGAGAAATCAATCATTAACCCCAACCAATCACAGGTGTCAGGAACACGTTTGGTTCCTGACACCTCAATCATGATCGACTGCAGTTAGCAAGCTTTGTAAATAAATAAATCCAAGAGGAAGCCTTCTTTTCCCTTCATCATTAGATTCGCATCCAACGTTAATAAAAATGCATCAATGGAATGAGTAAGCCTACTACGCCTGCAGTGTAAAACATCAAGCAAGGGATCAATGGTGTAAAATTTATAGCATCACCTAGCCTGGCTATTTTTTGGACTGTGGGGAAAGCCGGATCACCCGGAGAGAACCCACATGCACAAATAGAACGATCGAACTCAATGCAAGAAGGCATCCTGGGATTAGTAGCCAGGGCCTACTTGCTGTAAGGCTACAGTTATAATTACTGTGCCACTGTGCATTATGCTTTTTATGGCAAAGATTTAATGAGCGACCACTTAGGGCTATAGCCCTAGGTAATCCTCCTGAAGAAAGTTGATGTTAAATTTACAGATGACCACGGAATATCTGAAGGCGCTATAGACAATGGAGGTCCTACCCGGGAGTTTTTCCGACTGTTTTTACATGAAGTCAAGGACAAGATTTGGCATCTTTGAGTGTCCACCTAATGCAAAAGTCCTCACCTGCAACTCCAAAGGTGTGCATCATGACATTAGCAGTAGTTGGTCTAACTGGCTAAAATATGTTCTTAGTCCTTTGTGCCTCAATTATTTTTGTGGAAAAGTATGAATTTGAGGAAATTCCTGATGGTAATTTTGAAAGAAATGTCTAGTATGGTAAGTGACATCTGAACTTTAATCTCATTTTTAACAGCAATGAAAGATAATGGATACTACTATGCTGGCCAGATTATGGCAATGTCCATTGGCCATGGGAGGCAGAGTCCATGCTTCCTATCTGACATCTTGTATGACTGTCTTCAAAAGGGTCCAGATAAAGTTATTGTCTACCAAGAAGACATTCCTGATGAAAACACTAAATCAAAAGTTATGTCTGTGAGTATATTTTAAATAAATTTTTTCAGACATTTATTTAGATTACATGCACCCATTAACAAAAAAGAAAAAAAGCATGTAAGACAGTAAGCTTACAGCTGTATAGCTTCATTTGAACCGAAGAGAAAGGCTTTTAATGACTTGAAATACCTTAATTACAAGCTGAGCAAAAATGATGATAATAGGTTCTCTCCAGTCTGGGTTGATAACAATCAGCATTGTTAATTGATTTTTTTTCAATTAATTATTTAAAAAAAAGATAAACTAATTTAAAAAAGCCCAAGAGAAGAGATTAATAAGTTCGGCAATTGTTAAGTTGGCACAATTATCAAAAAAGACAATAGGAAAATAGGTGCAATGTAAGAACTGAGCTCTGCCAAAACTAGTACTTGAAATTGGTACTTTTTTGGTTTATGTTATAATGTTTTTCGTAGTGGTTTCTCCTGATCTGATTCTGTGGCTTGTGACACTGATTGTAAGCAATGTGAAGTTATAAAGTGCATTGCATAAAAAAACAATTCTGGTGTCTCAATCATACACCTTCCTTCTGACTGGGTGCTAATAAGGGTATAAGTACAGAACTGAACTGTACTGGCATAACAGAACTTGGTAGATACACACCTTTCACATTAGAGGTCAGTCAGGGGCAGTGCTAGCCATTTGTAGGCCCTGAGAACAAATCTCTGTGGTGCCCCTACCTGGAAATGAAAAATGACAAACTATTTTTTTCCCTTTTTTACAAAATAACTTCTCAATATTATTGTTTAAGAACAACTTTAATAAATAAAAAAGGAAATTGAAATATTACCTGGTTTGGCACAAATAATGGTAAGATAATAAAACAATATAACTGTATTTCACCTATGAAGGACGAAAATTAACAAAGACAACAGATGTAAAGAGGGATCACAATAAGAAAACAAATAATGAGTCAATGAATTAATTATTTTTAATTATCAAATTTTTCCCTTCTCAATTACATACTCGGCTGTTTGAATATGTAGCTGTTGTGTACTATGATTATGTACTTGGTGCCCTAGGCACAGTGTGTGAGGCATGTGGGAGAAATACTTGCCTAGACAAAAAATATGGCTTAAGTAGCATTGGTTTGTTCAGGCCACTACATAAAAAATATATTTTATTGAAGGAAACCATGAATACTTTATTGAAATCTTTAAACCATGTTATTACTTATTTGTTTTTAAACATCTTTTATGCCTTTATTTTTTGTTTTTGTTTTCCATGTTAACACCATGAGGCTTGAAGTAAATAAAAGTGGATTCATGACATTCTTTATTTAGCTGATATAGATTTGATTTATGACTTGCGTTTATTTTTCTTCTCCACCTCTGTACAGTACAAGTCTAGACCTACAGATGGATAGAAATGTATTAACTATTATCCATGTTTCTGGTATATATTTAGATGACATTAAGGAGTACCAACACTAGACTGATGTAACAAATGATGTAAAAATGGGGAGCAGAAATAGAATCAAGCAGCATGATGAAGGTGGTACTCATGTCCTCCATCGGGCTAAGCCTATAGCAGCATAAATATACAGAAAGCTCAGGTCAACTTGAGCCGCTATAACTTTTATCAAAAAGGAAAGTTTTAAGCCTAGCCTTAAAAGTTGAGCAGGGTGTCTGCCTCACGGACAAAAACTGATAGTTGTGGTTCCCACAGGAGAGGAGCATGAGAACTAAAAGATCTGCCTCCCATTCTACTTTTTTTGAAAGTCACTAGGTACCGCTCTGTAGATCTAACAACCTCAGAATATCATCAACATAGAACCAGAAACCTAGTAGTAAGGGACTTAAATGAAAAGTCCTGAAATGTGGCTACACAAATGTTTTTTATACAATTTAATGAGATCAATTTAATCCTAACAAACAGGAAATAACTGACTAATCATCTTCCTTTTCAAAGACTCTGGTTCGAAGGCAATAACTTCTGTCATGTCTGGACTCAGAAGCAGAAAACTCACCACAAACTGTTCGCATAGGTTGAAATAACAGTTTTGGAAAAGTGTTTCCTGCAGTTCTTTTATAGTTTCCTGTTGTTCTAGTTAATTGTAAGATATTTTATTCTCCTTGGTATAATTCAACAAATTATGCTTGGTGGGATTTTTTTCCCTTTTTCGTTTGCTTGCAATGCAGCACTAGATTGTTTCGAGATTCATCTAGTGACTGCAGTGAAATGAAAAAATATTTTTTTTCTCTCTCAAACAAGGTTGAGAGAGGGCTTAAAGGCTCTTGGCGTTCTGGATGAGCTCCTAAGATATCCTGTACAACTGAAGAGCCTTTTCACAAAGCCGGAAAAGGGTTTGACAGCAGCTGAAGTAGAGAATATCTTCTATATTAACCGGTCTTAAAGAGGAAGCAACTAGGGTTTTAAAAAGTATCGATACTCAAAAAAGTATAGATACTGAAACGTTCAGTATACAATACTCATTTTCAATAGTATCGATACAGCCATCTAAAGTGCAGAATAGTGGAAAATGCACTTTCTGAACACTGTGATTGAATAGAAAACGCAGCTTTGGTGAATAACAGCTGGGGGACTTCTGCAGCCCCCTTTTTCAGCAAAAGCAGCCACAGGCAAGTCAAGAATCCCATGGGAGCCACCAGAGGTGTGAAAACCACCCCCTCTGTGAGGGACAGAAAACCACAGAACACACAAGATTCTGTCTCTTTTGCCTCTTCTGCTCCACACTACTCAAAGCTGACCGCACTGTTAGAATCTCGGGTCTAGGGGAACCAGATTCCCAAGAACCATCAAAGGATAAAGTCAGAACTTTTTCAGAACCGAACTGCTGCAAACAGAACTTTGCAACACATTTCTCTTGAGTTTCAGAACTTACAGAGCCAAACTGGATGAAGACCATGCCCTGGGTTTGAGACTGAGACAAAGGAACCCCTGACTGCAGAGCTGCAAAACTGGATGAAACCTCAAGCTTTCCAAACGGATTTGGAAAAGGTTTGCAGGTCTGGCATGATTAGGGACAGAACAAGCAATGTGTCTTTTGATGATGCTAATCATATCGCGTGTTTACTGCTGAGTAAAAGAACAGCCTCGCTAATTGATGCTAAAGAATGGACTGCATGCTGCGCTATATACGCTGGAATATGTGTTGAGCTGTTGCTTAAAGCTTGACGAAGCTTTATTCACTAAGGATTTAAACACTGATATAACATTGGTGTTCACGTGTTCCTCAAATGCTCATTACATTTCCATTACCAAGTCTGACCAAGAGTCATTTAATGGAATCCTGATGTCTATTCGCTGCTAGCTATTTCAAAGGGTTAAATAATCATTTAACTAAAGGTTTTTGTTTATTGAATAAGAAAATCATTCAATAAAACATTATTTGGCCAAATAATGTTTTATTCACCCTCATGGATTTGCATTGTGAATTGGTCTGAAAACTTTCCAATTTCTTTAAAATTTGTGAAAAGCTAATTTGATCACATCCCATATTTCTCCAGATAATCTTTGGTTTCAAACACAAAATCCATCTTAAACTGTAATATGGTTTTAACCATGTTTCCCTTCCTCTTTGTACATAGTAGTTAGTTTAGTTAGTTGAGTTTTACTAGACTTAGTTGAGAGTGTTAAACTGAAATATGTTTAACTTGGAGCTGAATGATTTTTGTTGATAAAATCTTATATTTTGAACAGAAGTTGTGGTGAATTTGTTCCATGTATGTGCAGAAATAACTGTTTGACCATGATTAGTGCTCGAATCACTCTTTCATCTATTGTTCTAACACACAGTTAGTAGGACTGTGTGTCATAAACAGTATATAACAGCTGAAATAATATCTTATTAAATAAGATATTTTACCAGCCCTACCGGGGAGGGCAATAAACATCTTAAAGTATCAGAAACATAAATTCCCAGCTGGCTGGTAATTGAATATCGGAACATTACAAAATTACTGTCATTTATGGTAAAAAAATAGGCACATCACATTGCATAGTCAGTATGAAGTCTATAAATCATGTAATATAACATATAAAAATCCATCACAACAAAATGAATGTGTTAATGGAGCATAATAATACTGTAGTCAGATATTATTCCTGAGAAGACTGAGGAAGAATCAGCTCCCTTCAACTATCCTGGTGAACTTCTATCGCTGTGCAATAGAAAGCATCCTAACCAGCTGTGTAACAGTGTGGTACGGAAGCTGTTCTGTTGCAGAGCGCAAGGCACTGCAGCGGGTGATGAAAGCCGCACCAGCGCATCACTGGAACTGCCTGCCTACATGGAGCCCGCAGCATTCTGAAGGACTCATCCCACCCAGCCCACAGACTGTTTTCTCTCCTGCCCTCCGGCAGGCGTTTCTGGTGCCTCCGGACCAGAACCAGCAGACTAAAGAGCAGCTTTTCCCCCAGAGCTGTCTCTTTATTGAACTCTAATCCCTATAGATAGACTCTACTCTCCTTCCTCACACCTACCACCATTTTGCTATTCTGTTTTTTACAAGGTGTAAGGTTCACCTGCACTCCTGACTGTTACTATTGTAACAACTCTTTATATGCATCTTGCACTACTCACTTTGACTGATTAGTGATTTGCACTGCCGACTGTTTATTCACTGTACCAATTGTTTACATTTACATCTGAAAGCAATAACGTACTTTAACTGTAATATGCAATTACCTTCCACTGCACTTTAATTTAGATAGCTTCTGTCCAAACTCTATTTATTCATTTTATAGTAAAACCCATTTGTATATTATGCTATTGTACACAACTGTAAAAACCTTTTTATTTATTTATTTATTTATTTTTAATAGTAATATCGATCTGTTTATTATATTCAGTACATATCCTGCTGTAAATGTAGTTCATAACACTAGTGATCTATATATTATATTCATTATTTATAATGGTATTCATCTCTATACTCATTCAGTAGAAACCCTTGTCCTGTATTTATAGAACCATTATTTATCCTGCACTTGCTGCTATTGCATTCTGGTTAGACCTAAACTGCATTTCGTTGCCTTGTACCTGTATATGTGTAAGGACAATAAAGTTGAATCTAATCTAATTAAGAATATTACACGCACTATTTGATGTGCTAAAAGTGCTAAATTGATCAACATGTAATATATATGTATTAATTACGTTATGGTAAACATATTTTACACAAACTTCCAAGATTTTAAATCAAGACTGAATTAAAGTACATGTCTGTTAATGCTATAGTATTTTGTACTTGCAAACTGTGCATGAATGATGCCATATACTCTTATGCTGTGTCTGTGCATAACAGTGCAGGTAAAATCATCTGTGAAACGTCTTCCCACAGCCAGAAAACTGCTTGTCTTTTGCACCAAAATGCGACACACTTAGGCATTTTAAAGAGACGACTCTGTGGGAGTGGGGAGTACCAAGATGGCGGCACATGACCTAACTTTTTTGGGCTACCAGCAATCCAGTGAATAAATAGAGATCAGTGTTTAGGACGGCCATGGCCAATCAGGAGGAGCATGAAATCAGAGTTGGTGGGACTTCCTGTTTCTGCAACCTCTATCTAGAACAAATAATGGATGTCTATTCTATTAACATTTCTCTATATTTTTAATGGGTCTGTTTAATGTGTTGTGTTCTCAATTCAGAGGGCCCCCTACCTGTCTTTGCCTAGCCCCAAATTTCCTAAATCCGCCCCTGTTTTAGATGAGGCCCTGCTCAGAACTGAATCATCTGCAGCCTGTTTCTGTGTCATAGCAGTACGCTGTGGTATTTGCTGAATGCTCCACTTTTTCCAACCCATCATTTTTTTCCGGCTGCTCTCTAAGGTCCAAGCTCTGCTCCCCTCCTCCAGCCGCTGCCTTCAGAGCAGCAGCGTTTCTCTGTTTTGTCTCTATCTGCCAGAGGGCAGTCACTGATTAACTGGAGGACCAGACCCAGCAGCCTCCAACTTTCCATAGAAACTCTGAGCTGCAGATGTTTGTTGGTCTCACCTTCCTCCAAGCTCTTCCCTGGTGTCCTCTATGGGTATCTCAGGGGTCAGAGCTTTGTTTGAAGCTGAACATGAACAGTGGATTTGGACCTTGTCCTGCTGGATGAGTTGAGATGTTTTGTAAATGAATCTGTTGTATTATTTTAGCTTATTTTAGCATTTAAAACTCAGCTAATAAAGATTTGTCTCTTTCCTGGACTCATGCTGTGTTTTTCAGAAATGTTCTGAGTCTAACCGCCTCACTGTCCTCTGATCCAGTCTTCTGGGCAGGTATACCTCTGCTTCAGCCGACACAGTGGAAAAAGCTCCTGTGTTTACATGTCAAGATGTTGGAATATTTGGTCCAATGGGTTTAGATTTGAAACGGCATCGGTAATCACTGCTCCTTTTATTGCCATAGCGCCCAGAGGGCAAGATGTTGCTTTGAGAGCAATTGGCCTGAAAGGTCCCATAGGGATGGTCCAATAGATTCACGGTGATTGCTTCTTGGATTTTGCTCAATAGGTAACTTTACCCTTCTTTGATTTGTAGGATTCTGAAGGTCTATGTTGCTCCATAACATTATGCTAAGTTGTTTTCAACCTGTGGAGGTAATTTGGCCATTTAATTAAGACGGTTAAGACCGAGTACAGCCTACAGGTCAACAGCCCTAAAAGGCCAGAGCTGGAGTCCGGCTTAGACATCAGTGGCCAGTGGATGTCGGGGCACATGGCGCTTAAACCACAAATATTCAGACTCAGTTCATGTAGTCTTCAAGATTGTTCAAGAACGATACTTAAGCCGTTACAAACATGGGTCGACCCGCTAACAATCGGCATTTGGCTCACTTCCCACTGGCAAAAAAATCCTGGGTCTGACCCCTTGTCTGTTGACACCATCACGCTGGGTTAGCATTGATGATGTCACCAGTGCAACAGAAATCACTTAAGTAAACAATGGAGAGCAGCATGGAAGGAAGCCAGGGCGTATTCAGTGTGCTTTATTGTTTCTTTCTATTATCTGTCCGAATCCCTCTCCCCAGAGCTGCTCCATGTTTAACAAATGTAAACAGAGTCGTTTCAACTTTTTAAATTGATTGTGACTTGTGTGGTGTGTTGACGTCAGAGGCGGATTTACCATTAGGCGATACTAGGCAGTTGCCTGATCCTGGGGCCCAATAAAACTCCCTTTACATGTATAGTTAATACAACTATTCCCCAGTTTGTGCAACATTAAATATGTTTTTGATAAAATTCCTTTCACTAAAATGCCACCAGAATGTTTATAATATTAAGTGTGTCTCAGCCCCCCTTCAGTGTCCACCATATTGGATCAGTCCATTTGCTGCACATGTTCAGAAAGGTCCAAACAGACAGCAGAAACCCATTTTAAAACAAACTATGCAAAGAGCAGCTTTTGCCACAACTTAGCACTTTTATATTTAGCGACTTTTCAGACCCCTCTAGCTCTTTTTTTTCTCTTTTTCAAAAAGCCAAATCTAGTGACTTTTTGGAGACAACAGAGGAGACTTTGGAGACAACATCTAAAAGCAGCAAACTCTGCTCTCCAGAGCGAAGTAGATTGGTAACCCCGGGCCTCCTGCTCTCCTCTATCTTGTCTTGCTGTCATCAGTGATTCATGCAGCTATTATTTCATCCAAATGAAAAATGGAGAACAGAGAAGCAGATCATGGCTTGTCTACAAAGTGAAAAGAAGGACTGGGTTATTTACTTTGGCCTTTTGGAAACACAGGAAGGAGCAATCAGCTAAGTGGAGCTTAGTGCTTGGAAAAATCTTTTCATTCCTTTAGAGACAGCATGCAAAAAGTCAGCTGAGTACAAAACATAGAGAGAGAAAACAAGAAGAAAATGGACAAGAAGAGAGGGACAAAACCTAGGAACAAATAATGGATGTCTATTCTATTACATTTCTCTATCTGTAGAATGGGTCTGCTTGATGTGTTCTCCATTCAGAGGCCCCCCCTGCTGTCTTTGCCTAGGGCCCCGGGGCCTCCTAAATCCACCCCTGGATCAGACGTCCACACGTTGCTTTCAATGGTATCACATAATTTAGCCGGTCTGGTGTTCCACAGTATGATGATCAGAGCCAAGTTGATTTTAACGCAGGTCGCTTGTCGAGTCGTTTGAACCGGGCAGACGCGCCTCAGTGAGCCGCATCCACTGCCACTGAAAGCCGATTTTCCCCGGGTTTAAACTAGGTTTTTTCAGCCAGTGGGAACGAGATATTAGAGAGGATCTTGGAGTTGATATCCAAGGCAGTGCAACTGAATTTAAGGTCTACATCACCAAATGAATGCAAATGTGGAAAGCACAGTTCTAGGGGTACAAATCAGTTTGGTCTGATTTGTCCAGATGGATGATGGCAGGAAGTGGTGAATTATGAGTTATCAAGCGAACAAATGTTCTCACATCTGAGTTTAATTGCATTAATCATTTAATGGAAACATTCAGATTGTGAAGTGATGATGATTTTTGTCAAAATAAATGGAATATCAACAAAGTTTGAGCACATTTGAAATGGAAAAGCAGCTGATCTCATTAAGAATGGTTAAAATAACAAAATCCCCATCGACAATCACCTATACTTCATGGAGAGACCAACTGAAACACAGCTGCAAAGGGTGAAAGACATGGTATTACACTCCCAGGATTAGAAAAGGATGTTGGGTCGGTCCATCTATGGCTCCGTCCTACCATCCAGGTAGATCAGGGGTGGGCAATTCCAGTTCCTGGGGGCCGGCATCCTCCAATTTTTAGATCCATCCTTGGTCCAACACACCTGAATCAGACGGCTGAGCATGCAGTCAGTTCCTCCAGAGTCCTCTAAATCATCTAATCACTTGATTTAGGTGTGTTGGACCAAAACACATCTAAAAGTTGCAGGATTCCAGCCCTCAGGGATTGGAATTGCCCTCCACTGAAGTAGATAGTAAGTGTACAACTTTAGTAAAACCACGTGTTAACGAATGGTACACTGGTTCCCTCCTGATGATAACAGCAGCTTAAAACAGAAGTTCTCCAGGAGAATATTGTAAAGCCAACTAGTTTCAAAGATAAAATGATCGATCATCCTGATATAGCTGAAGAGAGAGCTTTTAATAAACATGGTGCTGATGCCATCATGGGCACCTGGACTTCTCTCGCTTCCTTTTTAGACAGCATGAAAAGTCAGCTGAGTACAAAACAACAGAGAGGAAAACAACAACAGGGTTCCTACAGCATAAGGAAAGTTAAATTCAAGACCTTTTAGAAGACCCCTTTTAATGCCACTTGAAATAAAAAATTTAAGACCAAATTCACAAGAAACACAAGAAAATCCTGCTTGCGACAACTTAACCCAAAGGTTTATTTTAACATAAACCACTGCACTGCTTTTTCAAATTTTGAAAAGCTTCCCAAACAGGAAGAAAGCTAAAAACACACAAATGACAGATATATTTTAACAATTATTTAACTGAATTCACAAACTTTTTTTTAGCAGGGAACAAAACAAATCAGTTTTAAAGCCACAACATGACCAGTGTTAAGTCTTTTTTGCAGCTATTTTTCTTGTTTCGTTTTCTTAGTATGTTTGATTTGGTGATAAGTGGAGGCGTTGGTAAGAGACAAGGGTGGAACTAAACTGAGAAATAACCGCCGTTTCTCGGTAACTCAATTTGAAGCTTTGTGTGCTTCAAGGCCAGCATGCTTAATTCACTGCCTTAATTCCCCATCGCCTTCGAAGCTTGAATGACTTCTGCACAAAAAATACACTTAGCCTCATGTATGTTCCCTGGTTCTGGCCATGGAGAAAACTCTTGGCTGGATAGCCAATTTTGGTTACTTTTGCTCTGTTCGAAAAAACCTAGGACGCATCCTTAGAAGGCCAGATTCAAAGGATGATTACGCCATAGCAGCTTGAAGCGCTAGAGGTCTGGTCGATTCCAAGAGTCCTCATTATGCGGCCTTAAAATGCATCCTTCTTTTTGCCCGATTTGAAGGACGGTCCGATGTATCCTTGGTATCCTTGGTTTACCCAGGCCAGGATTCATTGTGAGACCAAGCAAGCCGCTGATCCGGGATCAGAGGAAAGGTTACTTGGCTTCAGAACAGTGGTGAAAATTGGAAGTTCAGTTTAATATAATACAAGTCTGTGAATAGCTTCCGTCTGAGATGAATGAAAAATAGTTGTTTTAATGGTTATGAGTCAGATATGTGGCGGTAATGTTTGATTTATCTAAAGGTTTTAATCTTGTTACTGTGTAAATGGGTTTGGCTGTAATTTCAAGTGACAAAGATTCTAATATATTCTGCAGTGTGTGTGTGGGGACTATGGGAGTAGAGTTAAATAATTTTTATTGCTTGTTTTTCACAGCAATATGCTTAACTATTTTTTTGTTGTTGAATATTAGAGTATTTTGTAGATATATTTTTTGTTATAGTAAATACATTGTTTAGATTTACTTTTATATCTTTTCTACCCCTTTTATAGAATAGAATAGAAAAATCTCTTTTTGTATTGTCCCAATAATGGGCAAATTTACATACAGCAGCAGAAAGATTATTAAAAAATGGTCACACAAATGTGGGACCTAGAAAAATGTATAAGAATAGCATAATAGGGAATAAGTTAAAATATAAAAAATACAATTCTGTAAAAGTGTTATAACAATATAAAACTGGAAGAATAAATAACCAACATGCAGCTATGGACATTTTTTACAGTAATGGATATTTGAAAATAGCAGCAACATCAGAGATGTGCAGAATGACAGCAGCAGGTTATTTAACTGACAAAGGTTTCTATCATTACATTTGATTTTATTTGTTCCTTCTACCGCTGGTTGGAACCTTATTCCACTCTGGATTCTTGTTAATGTAGTCTTTGTTCACTTTAACTTTAAAAAAATAAATATATAAAACAAACAATTATGAAAACCTCGGTATTAATCTTTTCCTGCTTTGTGTGTCAACTTTCAAGGTTGCTAAGCTAACAGAGCATACGGCGGTAAAACCCGCTGAAGGGTAGACCTGGTCGAATTTACAGACAGAACTCTTCCGGCCTCTTTATTTTCAAGAACTTTGAAGGATCCAGTCCAGGTAGACCGCTTCCTTGGAGGATGCAGCCTAGGTTTTCAAACAGTGGTTACATTTACACTTGCTCATATTTTCCAGACAAAAGTTAATGGTGCATCTCCAAAATGTCCCGGCCGCAACACACGCTTTTATTGGTTCCCGCTATCGACGACGGAACCAATAATGGCGAAGCTGTTATTTTTTTTAAATAAAAAAAATGGCCAATTTAATGTTTTATTTAGATTACAAAAAATAAATCGTAATAAAATGATCCTATTTATGATGTTTTAGAAATTAAGACCTAGGAAAGACTTATTTAAGACATTTTAATACCAATTAAGGCCTTAGTTTTATTTTGAAGAATTCAATGCCTTTTAAGACTTTTAAGGACCCGGAACCCTGAACAAGAAAATAGGGACAAAATGCAGAACAAATAATGGATGTCTCATTCTATTAACATTTCTCTATCTGTATAATGGGTCTGTTTTATGTGTTGTCTTTCAATGTCAATTCCAGAGGGCCCCAAATTACCTAAATCCGTCCCTTTCTGGTACCGGTAGATTTCTTGGCAGGCCTCCATCCATGGATGGACACAATCGACTCCTGACAGCAGCTGATGTGATGGCTTGATGGACCCAACCACAATGCAAGGAAGAAACCCAACATGCGGTACAAGATGGAAGTACAATATTTATTTTCTGATTAAGTGTTACATGTTGAGCAAGAAACTTACAGTCTTCAGCCAAGAATCAAATGCAGAGATACAGACCGGCCCAGAAATATGTAAAACAGAACTGGCCCGACACACACACACACACACACACACACACACACACACGCACGCACACACACATATATACATAATGCTTATGTACATATACTGCTGCTGCACAAGACTTCCAAAAGGTCTGAGATGAAGATGGGTGTGAAAATTTAAAAAGCAGACTGGGTCAGAGAGACATACTGAACGAAGAGAAGAGAACCAAGAAAAAAAAAACCCAAACAAAGACTTCTCATGAAGCTGTATTCACAGGCAGGGCCAATCAACGAGTCTCTGACAGGTCCAAGTCATTGAGACCAGAGAGATTCTTCTGCTTTTCTTTCTTTTGGTAGAGCGGCTACAGTATGTACAGTAGAAACCTCATCTGGTCCAAACACGCACACATCTGGGCTCCCCCCGTCCTGTCTGCTGCTGTAGTGGGACACAGTGGAAACTTGGTGTGGGGTGGGACTCAACAGCAGCCTCCTGATGAAGGCTTCACATTAGTGCCTGGACCCAACTTCACGTTGGGCTTCTCTCCGCCCCCAGCGGTGGCCCCGGGGCCCATCCTTTTCTTGATCTCAGCAGCCATGGTCATGAAGGCTTGCTCCACATTGGTGGCATTTTTGGCACTCGTTTCCAAGAAAGGGATTCCCAGAGAGTCGGCAAACTCCTGCAAACACAAAGCAGGGCGTGAGGTTCTGTAGTGTCCTGTCAGGAGTACCAACAATCTTTCAGTCTGACTCACTGATTACTCCAAACACAGTTAATAATTACAACTCTTTGGAACATTTAACCCTTATGCTACATTCATACTTAAAGCAGCAGAAGCAGCTAGTTTACATGCAAAAGCCAATGGTTGATGATGCATCATGGCGCCAACAAAAGGTCCGCAGCTCATTTGGAGCGGCGTGTCTGAGCAATGCGCTGGACACAGCGCTGCTGATGTAGAGCACTATGATCACTGCTCTGAAACAGTTTAACGCCATATATTAACTTAAAAATGCCAAAATTCTGCTGGCAAAAATATGTTCAATTATATTATTCTTGGTGCCTGCAGTTTGGATAACGCATATGAAAACACTAACATCTACTATTATACACATGCCAATATAGTACATACTATATTTTGTATATATTATTGTTAAAATGATAGATGTGTGTATATATATATATATATATATATATATATATATATATATATATATATACACACTACACACAATACCACAATCAAAGTTTGGGGTCACCCAAACAATTTTGTGTTTTCCTTAAAATCACACTTATTCGTCTTGAAATGCTTGCAAAATGAATAGAACAATAGAGTCAAGACATTGACAAGGTTAGAAATAATGATTTGTATTTGAAATAAGATTTTTTTTTACATCAAACTTTGCTTTTGTCAAAGAATCCTCCATTTGCAGCAATTACAGCATTGCAGACCTTTGGCATTCTAGCTTGTTCATTTGATGAGGTAATCTGGAGAAATTGCCCCCAACTTACACGCTTCCAGAGAAGCAGCTCCCACAAACTTGATTGATCCGTCCACAACACTTTTTCCCAGTCTTCCTCTGTCCAATAAAGTCTGTGTTCTTTTGCCCATCTTGATCTTTTTCTTTTATTGGCCAGTCTCGGATATGGCTTTTTCTTTGCCACTCTGCCCTGAAGCCCAGAACCCTGCCACCTCTTCACTGTAGATGTTGACACTGGTGTTTTTGGGGGTACTATTTAACGAAGATGCCAGTTGGGGACCTGTGTGGCGTCTGTTTCTCAAACTAGAGACTCTAATGTACTTATCTTCTTGCTCAGTTGTGCAACGCTGGCTCTCCACTTCTTTTTCTACTCTGGATTAGAGCCTGTTTTGTGCTGTCCTCTGAAGGGAGTAGTACCCGCTTTAGGAAATCTTCAATTTCTTAGCAATTTCGCGCATGGAATAGACTTATTTTCTAAAAACAAGAATAGACTGTGTCGAAGTTTCAGATGAAAGTTCCCTTTTTTTCTGGCCATTTTGAGCGTTTAATTGACCCCCATAAATGTGATGCTCCAGAAACTCGAATCTGCTCAAATGAAGTGTCAGTTTTGTAGCTTCTGTAACGAAGCTAAAGTGTTTTCAGATGTGTGAACATGATTTGCTACCAAGGGTTTCTAATCATCAATTAGCCTCCTGAGCCAATGAGCAAACACATTGTTCCATTAGAACACTGGAGTGATAGTTGCTGGAAATGGGCCCTATACACCTATGTAGATATTGCACCAAAAGACCAGACATTTGCAGCTAGAATAGTCATTACCACATTAGCAAAGTATAGAGTGTATTTTAAAGTTAAGACTAGTTTAAAGTTATCTTCATTGAGAAGTACAGCGCTTTTCCACAAACTTTTGAATGGTAGTGTATATATATTTGCACGTGTGTGTATTTTCAAGCCAGGCCAGAGGGGTGTGGGGGCATGGTATCAGAGATTGCATGAATGATTGAAGACTAAATTTGACTTTTAAAAACCCTATGCCAAACATAGCCAGAAGCGCATCTATATCTAGTGTGAACAAGGAAAGGAAAGCACAAACCCTTATTTTTAACTCCAATACCCAGTCAGTTATTGATGCTGGTACATCAGCTGTTACCGTAGCTCCCGGCAAACGTGTAGTGTGCGCGGCCGCACGGACAGCAGCACGATGACCAGGGTCTGATTCATGTTTGCGGAGTACCTTTGTGCCACTAGATGCATAACTATGCTTCCTGGAGCATAGTTATGATATACATGTAAATATACTGCTGCGGAGGCAACGCTTCAAAAATTAGGCAGCATGCATGTTTTTGCTCCTCCTGTTGCTTGCGGTCTGAATGTAGCATTACTTTCGCTCATCCAAATTGCAAAGCCAATAAACCTCTTCTTTTTGTTAGTTTTTATCATCTTCCAGGTCCTTGCTCTGAATTTTTAGATGAGTTTTCAGAGTTCCCTTTCTGATTTGGTGTTGAAGACTGACAGGGTCATCATAGTGGGGGATTTTAACATCCATGCTGACATTGAAGGTGATAGCTGTTGTTAAATGGAGATGTTGAATACATTGAATTGAACTGATATAAAGCCTTATGCTCCCAAAAAAATCTTGACTGTATCCAATGGTCTACAATCCCATTTTCCACAGGCCATAGAGGTGAAAAAGGAAATTTGGTAAGAAAAGAATGAGCTTGTGCCTAACATGCACAGCTTCTGTCCAAGCATTTTCTTTTTGTTGTGGATTTTTGTAACGGGGATATCTAGGATCATCCATGGTTTTCATGAACTATGTTTGTTCTCTACCTCCAAACTCAGCATCTCTTCATCCAAGCCTGCAATAAGAAGTTTGTTTTGAAGTTGTGAGAGGCGCTCTTGGAAGACTGGATTTGATTAAACTTTTAAGCCTCCAAGAAATCTGCTTCCTAGTATGTTGAAGAACCAACAGTTTGCATCCAATATTTCATTAAACGGTCTTAGTTTTTGGGAATATATAGGAATTTTGCTCTTATATGTAGATACCGATCTGTCGTTACTATATTTTAATTTGACAAACCGGATCACCACGCTGTTCTTTTTCCTGTTTGGTGCAATGCAATCGCAGTTATTGACCTGGCCAGAGCGGAGCAGTGCAAAATGTACTTTGCTCCGTATTTTGACGGTGAAGGACGGAGAAGACGTATGTGGACGGTGACATGCGGAGGAGTATGGGTGGATGTGGATCAGCTCTCGTGATTAACATGCTCCTCGTATGGAGGACGTGCGTGGCCGAGCGCTGACAGAGGATGTGGAATCAGGGGGTTAGCTTAGCTTGTCTTCGTTCCCAATTCTCCAAATGGAACAGGGAGCTTCTGTGCTGCTAAATGTATGATTTGAGAAGGCCTCACAGCAGACTGGGGCTCTACCTTAGCTGTGGTGTAGTCCACCACCTTCTTGGTGGTCAAGTCACACTTGTTCCCCACCAGCAGCTTGTTGACGTTCTCGCTGGCGTAGCGGTCGATCTCCTGCAGCCACTGTTTGACGTTGTTGAAGGACTCCTGAGAGACAGAACACAGAGCTGTTAGCAGGTGGTTCCGGTCCAAACATGCAGACCAGTGTGCTCCCATAAGGCCACAGTCTGAGTCAGTTAAGTTCTTCAAAAACATGGCTGGGGAGACGAAACAAACTGAAAATTAAGCATATTAATGATATGAGAGGAAGGGGAATAGATTGTTCTTGATGATGCGCCATCCCGATGAAGCCATCAGAAACAGATGCTACCATGGAATTTTGCGGACAACTGTCCGGTCATCACATCCTCGGTTGGCATCTGCTGGACTTTAACGGGAGCTTCATACCGGACGATGAGGAGCTCTGGACTAACCTGGTCTGTGACGTCGTAGACCACAATGATGCCATGTGCTCCTCTGTAGTAGCTGGATGTGATCGTCCGGAACCTCTCCTGGCCCGCTGTGTCCCACTGTGGAGAGCAGGACATGGAGAACATCAGAGACGTTTTTTTTTTTTTTTTGTGTTAAACCTCCCTAAGATCTGTCAACCAGATCCACCAGAACATGTTTATCCCTCTGTTCTCTACTCAGACTTTCTTCTTCTCCATCAGGCCCAACATCTGTTCTGCTCCATCACATGTTCATCTGAGGATCCATGGCGCCCCCTAGGGTGCACCACCACAAATCACATCTTTAGGCGCCAGATTCATTTCTGTTTATTCTTCTATAGATTTACGGCAATTCTTGCTCCATCCAAACAGTGACGTTTTTGACAGCCATCTTGAATTTAGTCAGTGGCCGTTTCTCAATATGAGTACTTGTGCGTTCTCATGTACTCGTGAGACGTCATCAGCCTCAGCCCTAGTACTGGTCCAGGCTGAGAACGGACAAAATCCCTGGATGTTGTTCTTGTACCTCCCTCTTTACCCAGCATGCACTGCTGCAGCAGCAGCAGCTTCCAGGTAAGCGCTCACAGAGTATTAAGTTATAAGTTCTCGTTTCTGTTGCCGTTGTTCGATAAAAGTACGTTTTCAGATAATTTGACGTGAGAACATTATAGGCGTCACAATATCTTTACTTATATAATGATGCCAGAAACGAAATTTCAAGATGTGTAGAAGCTCTGCAGCCTCATTTCATCTGTTCAATAAGAAAACATGTTAACCTGTAAGTGGGAGTCATGGTCCTCTGAGAAGCCTGGATTTTTTTAACTAGTAAAGAAGAACAAACTATGTGTTCTTGCATTATAATACTAACTTGTTTAAACTTACATCCTGTTGCCATTTTTAGCTGAAAAAGCTCCGTAAGTCACACGAACTGATTTTTCGGCAGCATCTCTAATTTTTTGAACCTCCTATCTGCTGGTTAATATTCACTGAGTGCTGCTGTGTGTCTCTCCTTCAACCAGGTAGCTACTTTGTACAAATGCGACGGCAAATCAGATGTCTCAAAGCGACAGATCCGATGATGTTACATCGAGAGGCGGGACAAATGAGCAGCACAAGAGAGGAAAAAACACTGACTCAAAAAGCTCTGAACACAGATAACTGCACCCAACTCTGTTACCTTTGGCTAAAGGAAATGAGCGGAAATGGGGAAAAAGCGGAGATTATTGGTGGGGACTGTCCACACCAGTCCTTCAGAAAGTTACGCCTGTGTCCAACGTGGCTACCACAGGTCAGAGTGGGTAATCAAGCCAGAACCACATATACAGCTTCACCAAAGTGACTAAAGCTTTAGGCTCCCCTTAAAGGTCAGAACACACCGAATCCATTATGCGTCCAACCCAACAGAAAATAATGTTGGAGGAGGTCGTGGCGTTTAGCGCTCATTGAAAGTTAATGGGGATAATTTCCTGCAGGGGGCAGTGTAGCTCCCACTGAGATAGAGCGCAGGTCTAATTTAGTCAGACTGTGCAGCAATTCAGCAGCAATTTCATGGGTCTGACAGGAAGAGAGTTATCTGTTAATCTCATGGTGAAAGAGTCCGTTTGGAGTCACACATCAGTATATAGTAAGCAGGACAGACTGGTGTAGCAAAAAAAAAAAAAAATGAATGAAACATTAAAAAATATAAAACTTTCCCCATTACAGAAGTTCAGGAGGACAGAAATGGATGAAGTCATAATCCTCCGAGCCTCACAGAAACCAAAATAAGGAGGGTCAGACAGAGCAGGTAAATGCAGCGTATCTCTCTCACCTCTTTATGAAAAGAGAAAGAAAAACTTTGATAAACTTCCCAGATCTCTCTCTGAGAATCACCTCTCTGCCTCAGTCACCATAGAAACCATCCCACAGCGTTTATTTATATGTTTTTCTTTTCTTTTCTTTAGACGTAGATCTCATTAAGTTTTTAATCTATGAACATTCTCTGTTCTGGTTTGAGATGCTGCACAGACTTGTTTGCTATATAGAATGTACTGGTGTTTTTTTTTATTTTTTATAACTTTTCATAATCCGTCCCAGTCAGATGTGGGAAATAGTTTCAATATGTGTATAGCCAAGAGACATAACAGAAAAATATCTGCCAATCCTGCCTAGTGGGAGCCGCAGTCAGCGACACACGCAAGATCTACATTTGGTCAGACCGGGTTAAAGGTTAAAAAGCTGTAAGCAACCGGTGTGGGAATGCCTTAAATTCATAGGAGGCGGCTGTTCCAACTGTTGAATTGAGAATACTTCTGAAGGGGTGAATTAAGAGGTAGATGTGATTGATTGGATTTTATCAAGAGGGCGCGTTATTTACTTGCAAGCTTAAATGTAGGTGTGGCCGGTTTCTCTGGAAGCATCTTGCTAACCAGTTAGCAACTTGGTGCTAGAAATAGGTTCCCAATGGGAAATTCCATTTGGGACCAAGTAACTCTAAATTGGTGACTTAGAAACAAGGAAACGCTATGGACAGAGAAACATGCAAGAGGAGGAGTGCGTTTAGTGTAGGAGGAGTGGTGGATGGAGTCTCCTCAGTCATCCATTTTTTTATTTAGAGGAGGAAAGCGGGATATGAAGATGTTGTGGAAGAAGGGCGCCAGAGCGGCAGAAGCTTTGGTTTGGTGTAGAAGGCTTCCAGTCCGTACATGTTTGAGGCCCTTGCCTGCATGGCGCTACCAGTTCTGTTAGCTCTCGCCTGCTGAAGACACAGGCGTCCATCCCGTGAACACTGGGACGGAACTCAATGGGAAAGGAAATGATTCTTATTTCAACCATTGCGTATATTATGACTCCATCCTGGAGAGAAATAACATCAGCTGTTCTGCTGCCATATTAACACCCTTTGTATATAGATGTTTGAGATGGGCCTGTTATTTTTCAGTGTAGTCCTGTTTCTCTGACTGTGAATGAATAACTGGATGTGCTCTCTCTTCACCCACTGACATCCCGGCGGAGCTGGCTCGGAGCCTTCGTCTGTCTGGCTGTACATGTCTCTCCTGTCTACGGGGCCGCCTTTTACTGTTGCTTTTTCTATCTCTGCTTCTGTTTCCTCTTGAACCCCAGTGGGGCCCTCAGCAGATGGCAGCTCACACTGAGCTGCTGGGGTGTTTTCCTCTCCACTGTCAGCTACAAGCATGCTTAGTGTAAGGGATTGCATCCAAGCCAAGAAGCGATGCAATCAACTGGTTTTCCTTAGATAGAAAACTTTTGAATCAATCTGACTGGATGATCTGGTGAACTGTAAAGTACCTTGAGATGACATGTGTTGTGAATTTCGCTATAGAAATAAACTGAACTGAATATTTACTAATGGCTTTTGGAACATACGAATTAACTAAAATTTGATTGACAGATGACCGTTGATATATGATTGAATTTAGTTTAGGTGTACAAGCTGGCGTATAACTAACTGGCCTGCAGAAGATGGCGAAAAAACAAAACACAGATTTTAAGACAGGATTTGTTTTTAAAAGAAATTTTCTAACGTTTGAGAAAGTATGGTCTGATAAAGAGTACTATCTATATGTATGTTTAAGCCAGAATGGTTTGATATTTAAATCAGAGTTCCCTACAACTTTAAAGGGAACGTCAGGTGTTACTATGTTTGAGCAAAAATGGCTGCTCCCAGACTCGGTGATCGTACTGAAAATGATTGTTTATCATTTTTACTGATTAACGATAAATTCAGTAAATCACCGCAAACGTGTTCACTTTAGGTATAAATAATGATCCATTGATTATTCCTTGCTGACCGGACTTCTCCTTTCATACTCTTTCTTCACCACTACTATATCACAAAAAACATATATGCATCTTCTTTGTTGCTAACCACCTTCATCTGGCTGGTGCATTATCATTTAACCATGAGCGACCTCAAAATTATTTCCTTGAATGCCAAGACGGATCGGCCATGTTGTAAAAAGACAGAAGATTATCACTTTTTGAAGAGGGAGAACGCACAAATTGCGCTCCTACAAGAAATACACCTGACAGATTTGGAAAGTGGAAAATGGAGAAGTTGGACAGGACAGTGTTCTATTCATCCTTCAAATTAAAACCAGACACTTACAATCTGGAGCTTGATGGTCTTCCCGTCCAGTTCTATGGTCCGGATCTTAAAGTCCACACCGATCGTGCTGATGTAGCTTTCTGTGTACGTGTCATCCTGCAGAAAGAGAGAGATAGATAGAGATGGAGAGATAGAGATATAGATAGAGAGATAGATGGATGGAGACATAGATGGAGATGGATAGAGAGAGAAGTTATAGATAAGCAGATTCACATAGCCTGCTAGCAGTAGCGCTCTCTGAAACACGCTCTGGAGGAAGACAGGATGGAAACTCACCGCAAACCGCAGGAGAAGGCAAGACTTTCCTACACCAGAGTCACCGATGAGGAGGAGCTTAAATAAATAGTCACTGTTGAGAGAGGAGAAGGTTAGAAGAGCACGCCACACTACTTCTGCAGACCAGGACTAAACAAGGCTAAAGCCAATCCGGTGAAACTCAGAACCAGAACCACAGTCCTGCTCAGTGGACTCGGGTCACATCAGGCTGGTCTCTGAACCTTCCTCAAAGTCTGAAACGGTTGGTTCTGAAGCTGAACCCAAAGCCCGGCTCTGATGTGGTTCTACTAATCAGCATCCTAAACTTCCTCATCAGTTCCAGCCAAAGACAGGGGCTTTAGTAAGCCTATGAGTTGTCGGTTTCTCTCTATTGGTCCCGTCGGTTCTGCTGCTGCAGGGGTACCATGATCTCCAACCTACAAAACCAATGAACCCAAAGCAGCTGCTCTTCCCTGATGTCAATCAAAACGTGACCGGCCCGGTTCTATGGGTCGGACACTGACTGAAAGACACGGAACGGAACCGGCACCTGCCCTTCAGAGATCATCCCGTTCCCTGGCTGACCTGACCAAGATGGCGGCGTTCAGCAGTCGGCGTAAATGTCTGTTGGCTTCTCGGGACAGCTGCTTTAACAGGACAAATACAAATACAACTCTCCATTAAACATGGGAACCGCTTTCTACCTGGTTCCCCTTCAGCTGAGGCTCAGAACACCACGCTATAGAACCTGAACCAAACAACGTCTGGGTTTAAACAGAACCCTTCACAGCTGGGTCAGTGTCAAGTAGCATATAGATCATTATCTAATACGTACGTGGTTAATTTAGCGTTACTTTTAATGAATGAATTTAGCAGTAATCAGTAAAAATTGTAATACCATATATTACTGGGAGAAGCCTTTTTTTCCCAAATACAGTAACACCTCAGTCCTGCCATCTTCCTGCAGTGATGTCACGGTGCGGTAAGCCTAGCGCCATTCTCCCCGCTTTACAAGCGGGAAGTTCAATGGGAACTACTAGACACATCTGCAATCAACAACGATTAACAAAAAATCCCAGTAAACACTGGGACGGAACTCAATGGGAAAGGAAATGATTCTGATTTCAACCGTTGCATATATTATGACTCCATCCTGGAGAGAAATATCAGCTGTTCTGCTGCCATGAACTCTGGGACGGAACTCAGTGGGAAAATAAAAGATTTTTATTTCAACCGTAGCTAATATCTGCGACATATGAATCAAGATGCAGTGACTGAAAACATTTGATTGACAGATGACTGTTGATATATGATTGGCAGAATTTAGGTGTTCAGGCTGACCTATAACTAACTGGCCTGCATAAGATAACAGAAGAAAAAAACCCTACAGGATTTAAGACAGGATTTATTTTCAAGATACAAATTTTCTACATTTTGGGACACTAAGTTCTGATAGGGAGTACATTTATATACAAGTTTAAGCCAGAATGATTTGACATTTAAATATGACTACCCTACAACTTTAAACTATTCCTGGACAGAATCTTCCATCATCATCATCCTCAGAGGAAGCTCAGACAGGAAGCTGGTCTGATTACCCAACCGAGCTGTGGAGAAATCCAGGGCTGGTCCTGCAGCATGTGACCCACACATGACTGGGCTGCTGAGGACCGAGCCGGCCCGGAAGCAAAGGACCGCTCCAAGATAACAGAGGAGATCCCAGGACCCGATCCGATTCAGAACTGTTCTGATGCTAGAACCGGGTCAGCAGAACCTGAACACAGAAATATGACCTGGTCCAGATTGACCCAAGTACTGAACACGACGAGAACCTTCACGTTTTCACAGCAGATGTGGTTCTTCCGGGCCAAAACAAAACCTCAGAGTTCTCTTCCGGTTCTGTCCAGGTTTATTATTATTATAAACATTCAAAGGACAGAAAATAAATCCCCTGAACAGAACTTGATCACGCTGCTTGGTTTCCTTCTATACCCTAACCTGGTCACCCGGTCCTGGTTCGGTCAGGCTCTCTTGGGCCGAACCAGAGCCTAACTGTTCAGCTGATCTGGGTTTGGGGCAGACAGAAGCTCCCCGCTGCGGCCCTTCCTCCCTGACCGGTACCACACAGAGAAACCGGGCTCAGGTGGGTCTGATGGTGTCCGTTAAGCAGGCCTGGCTAACCTGTTAGCGCGGGGCTAAGCCCAGCTGGTACACTTACTACTCAGGATTCATCGTGGCGTCTCCGTCCGCGGACTGTCAACCAGGGAAAAACGAGGAAGACGACCAGCTTGTTCTGCTCCTGAAGGCTCGACCCGACTGCCCGCGATCTCTGTGAAAATCCAAAATGGCCGCAGTTGCAACCAGGAAACGGCCCTAACCAGTCAGCAGCTGGGCCTTGCGGGCGAAGAGGACACCGCTGAATGCGTGGTTCGGTTGAAGCGGGGCCGAGGCTACGTGCCGGAGGCTTCGGAACCGAGCTGAGACACCGGCGACTGATAGAGGAGCTGTGAGTGCAGCGGCCCGAGCGGACAGATTACATCATTTAGTGAGACGTGGCAAAGCAGAGTCAAACTACACGTCTCACACTATTTCCGGTCATGGACTTCAACCTAAAGCTCCGCGACTCTTCTTCTTCTGAGGGTAACAGTCCGCCAGGCTGGTGCGGCGCTTCCTGGACCTTCAGAGGGAAAAACTGTTGGCCAAGGAGAGGAGCCTCTTTCAGGAAAGAAATTGAAAAATGGCACAAAAAAAGGTGGAATGAAGATAAAAAAGGGAAGAAGATTATATATAAAGTACAAAAATCCGTCAGTATTAAATAGAAATATTAATAGAAAAGGAGAAACCGAAGGGATCAGATTAAGAGTAGGTCATGTACTTATTTAAATGACCATTTATATTTAATAGGGAGGAAAAATAATGATTAAATGTGAAGGACGTGGAGAGATAGAAAATGTAGTACACGTATTGATGAACTGTAAAACTTGAACGGAAATATTGAGAAGAGTAGTTGAAAGGACAGGCTAAGAATGGAGTCTTAAAGAATTGTTGTATTGGAAGAAATATAAATGATATTTACAGATATGAAAGCATTATTTATTTATCTTCAGAATAAAAAATAAAAATAGAAATTTAATAGATGTAAAAACAATGTTGCTACACACTCATGAACAGTAGGTGGCGGTATGCACCTTAAAGTTGCTTGCGACCCGCCATAATAGAGAAGAAGAAGATTTTGATTTTTAACAAAACATTTATTTAAAAATGATTTAACAACAAACAGTTAAAAAAAACTCAGGTCATCAGGACATCATTATAATAGCATCTTGTTATACGGTATTTCAGCTCTCTTGAGTCAGAAATGGTGCACAACACAGGTGTAGAAAAAAAAAAACTTCAAATCCCAGTGGCTCTGTGGAAGCAGAACTCCAGCTTCAACCTGGCTTTGATGTATGGAGCAATGGACTGGATGGATGAAATAATATTTATTTGGAGAGAAAACATTGTTCTCATCAGTTACAGTCCATTTTATAGGCTAAATTCAAATTCTAAGTTTTACTTTCATTATGTTTGTTTTTTTCTTTTATGTAATCCTTGTTTAAAAATAAAAAAATAAAACGAGAACTGAAAAAAATGTAATACTAAATCCCAACACTATAGATAGATAGATAGATAGACAGACAGACAGACAGACAGACAGACAGACTTTATTCCGGACTCATGGTCCAATAAATACATACATAAGAAAAAAAAAAAAAAAAAGTTAATGATAAAAACACAATACAAGTACCATTATGGATTAAATAGGATCTTTAAGAAGACAGGAATACCAGTTTCTCCACAGCTTAGACTGATATCGGATTGCACTACGTGTGGTATCAGTAAGTGACAAAATAATATCGTTTTCAGATGCATTTAACCTACAAATAAACTTATACATTAACTTTCGTAGAACAGCTTGTAGGGTATTAACTCTTGCTGTGACAAACATCTCACTTGCACTGGACCATCTTGGGCGGCGTTTTCAAAAGTAACCGCGCCGCACATCATTATTGGCCACCGGCCTTTGCAAGGTTGACTTTTTCTATAGTCCCACAGGTGAGCGAGGTGGTACAGGGGAGGCCTATGCATTCTAACAGTTCCCACCTTTGACTTTATCAGTACATATGACGGGACTGCATTCTGCAAGGGTATTACAACGAGCGTAACAATCTCCATTGTCTACCAAATATATAATCATCGTCTGACAGACACCTGTGATGATGTGCCCAAGATAATTGGTTTTATTTTATTTACACCCAGCACAGTGACGACAGCAAAATCTGGAAACTCAGTAGATTTATCCTTTCCCTTACTCCTACAGATCAGCGATCACACTTTTAGATGGATTGTTTACTTTATGTCGTGTTCCAGACCATACTCAGAGCAGATGTTTAATAGTTGTTTAACCCTGCAGTGCTAGGGCTAAATATTACTAAATCATGCATACATCAGGTGATTAAGTACAAGTCACCAACCACACAACCAGTGTGACAAATCTCTCAACTTATTGACAGTTCATCAGATACAGGATTAAAGAGAACTGGGGACAAAATCCCCCCCCTGCCTCACCCCATTACCCCAACTTTGAATGGAGCCAGAACACATTCCCCATTTAATCTGCAGTGTTTGCTGAGTATACCAGTACTAAAATACGAACAATATACTCTGGTACTCCCTTTTTGTGTCAGTTTTGTGAATAGTTTTTACTCTGGTTTACCCTATCAAATGCTTTTGATGCATCCAGGAAACACAAGCTTACTGAAGAGTTCTGCTTATTATATTTATAAGTAATCTCGCAGAGCATATATACACATATCTGTGCCCAGCCTAGCCTTAAAACCAAGCTTCGGTTATCTGTAGACTTGATAACCTCTAAAATCACTGTCCAGCAGGATTGATTCAATAATTTTTGAAAACTATGCTGGCCAGCGCTATCGGACGGTAGTATCAGAATTGCCAATGTTTCCAGTTTTTGTCTTTAATGACGGGTACTAACAGGACACTTAAAATAGAGAGTCAGGTAAAAGCCCATGAATAAAAAAACGATGTGAAACAAATGGAAGTAGAGGAGCTAGCCTTGCATTTGCATACTTTAAATGTTCAGCTGAGACTCAGCATCCAGCCCAGTGGCTTTATTGTTAGATAATTTGGAAATAGCTTTATATGAACATAAAGGCAGGATTTTCATCTATATGGTCAACATTGTTTGCAGTGCATGGTTCTCTATGGATGCAATTAAATAATCTGCTGTAATGTTGAAGCCACAGCTCCCACAATGTTAGCAGTGCCTGATATACCATCAACCGAACATGGGAAGGGATGTTTTGTAGGATGTCATACCTCTAACTTCTTTTCAAGCCTTGGGTATTGTTACAGAAGAGTTTTCTGGCCATTGAGTCGAACCTCATTGCTCTTTCATTTTTACCAATATAACGCACAGCATACCCTTATTGGGCATTGGTACATACTTTTCTGTGTTCAAAGACAGGCCTGATCTTGGTCTACCTGCCTCAATCCATTCCTTAGAAGCCTCTCTAGCTCTATTAAAAAATTCAACCACGTGGGTATTCCAACCTGGCCTGATCTTATTTTTCTTTTTTATTTGTTTATGAAAGTGTTTAGTTGATGCAATCAAAACATTAACTATTTCATTATACACAGAACAAATGGATCTAATGTGCTCAGAATTTTTACAATTAGCATCTCTACAGCTAACTGCTTCTCTGGGCAAGTAGATATTCCTGAGTGAGTTATCTGTGCACATCGAATAAGATAGCAGATCCTCCTTTGACAGTGAGTATGGTTGCTTTTTTAACTGTACACAGTCTTGAACAACTCATTTTAACTTTGGGAAAAACTTGTAACCATAACTGCTGCTGCTGAAAAGCCTTTAACATGAATGTTACATCTTGAATATGTATGCTAATACCACATGTTAAATCTGAAGTAAGAATAAAAACTAGAAAATACAAGTAAGATGGTGTTAGTCTGTTCTTGTTTGTTTTTCTTTCCAGCATTATTTCAAAGCTATTGCCCAAAATTTCTTCTAGCCTTAAGATGACATGGAGCATCTACCTGCAGGTTTACATGCGCCAGATAAAAACATACACCTTATATCTCCCAGTATGAACTGAAATAAGACCAAATATCTCTATTTTTACGTCAGTTATAATTACTAAAAAAATTTCAGTTTTTAAAGGTTTATTTATTAATGTGTTCAAAAGCAGAGGTTTACATACAAACAATGAGGGAAGACTCAGATGATAATGTCATAGTTTGGAAAATTCTGATACGTCATCCGAGAGATTTGGGTTAACTGGAATGGGGCTGCAAGAATTATCGGATTAATCGTGATTGATTGATTAATAAAATAATCGTCAACTAATTTTGTAATCAATAATTCATTAACCAGACTCTAAAACATGAAAAAAAAACAGCCTGGTCAAAAGTGTAATTAAACCAAAAGGTATACGAAAAATATATACGTTTTGGATTTGAAAAACCATCCTTGTCTGTAAAATATGCTCTATCCTGAGCTTCACAAATGGCGATTTTAGTAATTAGTTATAGTTACTTCTCCCAAAAAGTAACTGAGTTACAAACTGAGTTACTCCACAATAAAAGTAACTAGTTACTAGTAAAAGTAACTATGACTCATGCTGGGCTGAACCATACGTTCAGGCATGGGGGTGCTGGAGGAAGAAGGAGTCACGCCCGGCTGTTGAGGTTGGCCAGATGTGGGATTTTGCATTACTTGAAGAATCACTTTGATTACTTTCAGCGTTTTCTACAACCCTCTGATTGATATGCCCTCCTTGCTTCTGAACCTGACCCTCTGTAGGATTAGGGGGGAGTAAGGACTAAATTTCATGCAACACCTGATTGAGAGACAGAAACGTTTAATTCTTGGATCACTTGTTCTAATGAGAGTAAATGCTCCAGATTCCTATCTGCACCTATTTGTTCTTCTCTCACAGGGGATGGTAGTTATATATTGACAAATTCGGACTCATGCTGAACAGCTATATTTTGAAGGTCATTAACGGCTTGTACAATCACAATCAAAGGAGCTCTCATTTGCTGATTATCCATATTTTACAGATGTCACAAATGGTCTTGGTCCAGGCCGTTATTGGAAGGAGGCAGGCCTCTATTTCCTATTTGATCAAAACAGACTACCAGTGGAATGAATAAAAAGCAAGATTTTGTGTCTCTTTGAACCTATAAAATACTAGGTTCATTTATTGAAAAAAGTACAGTTACCATAAAGGTATACAGAACATTATTCAGACATCTTCAAGCAGCTGCAATTGTTCTGCATGGCAATACGGAAATAAAAAGACACAGAATGGAATCTTGGCCAAACTGACTTGCGAAACAAAGTTTTAAAAAAAAAATTATGGAAAATGTTCTGCCATGATAGTGAAATTTTATTTGAGGCAGGCTAAGTGGAAGTAGGCTTCCAGTATCATATATTTCAAGGGAAATTCCGAACAACGAAGGCCAACGAAATTCTGTCATTTTAACGCTGCCTGGTTACCTCCAGACCTGCCGGTAAGCACATTTGTCTTTCAGATCAGAGCGATTGTGTAAGGCCACTACGATCTCTGTGCAAGGATGGGACTTACCATGCTAATGGCTTGGATTCATTAGCAACCATTTCCCCCTGTGGTACTGTGGCTAATTATAGCCCCGGCCTGTATACGAGTCCGGCCAGTATTTACCTCCGCCGACAGCCAGACAGGCCATTATTAGAGACCTGGCCGCTAATGAAATACAGACCAATATTAGAGGATTTATGGTAGTTAACTGCGCTGTTGAACAGTTCATCCAGCAGGAAATGACAGGCTCTCAGAAGCAACCTGGATCTTGATGTGTAGCCTTTGGATTGACGTGGCCCACAGGTTGGTATCCGTTCTATCGTTGCTGAAGTCTCTGTAATACTACTATAATTAGATTATTGTCATATATAATTAGAAAAAAACAATCATTCATTTACTATATCACAAACTAATTGTAGAAAAAACCCCACTGAATTTGAAAATCTAGCTGTAATCATGTGCTGAGCGGTCTCTACCTTTGAGGCAATCCTGGTAATGCCTTGCTGGAGGGTTCGTATGCTGATCTTACGCCGTTTCTCAATGTGCGTTCTTGAATGTTCTCGTGTGCTCGTGACACGTCATCAGCCTCAGCCCGAGTACCGTTCCAATTCTCGAGAACGCCAGATCGAGAATGCACCAAATCCCCGGATGTTGTTCTCTCAGCCTCTTTATCGAAAGCATGCATCAGGAGCAGACTTGTGCGTTCTTCAGACGGACCGCTTCCCCAGAATGCCCGCTTCCCCAGATGTGCGCTCACAGTGTTAAACATTCCCTTTTCTGCAGCTGTTGTTCTTCAAAAGTACGCTTTGAAATCCTTTGAGGCGATAACATTATATATTTAAGCCTCCCTGTGTGTGGCCTGTTAACAGAGAGTTATGTGAAATAAAAAAAGTCCCACGTTGAGCCGGACCTAGAGTGACCAAAGTGGGCAGACCTCCCAGGGTAACCGCAGCCAGGGCTAATGTTACCCCCGCTCGTAGTGCACTTCTCTCGGCCTAGTTATGTGTGAATCCACCGCTCGCTCTGATGTATGGATTTCGCTTTTAATTCGCCCCGCCATTGCTGGTTTTATACCCACGGTTCGGTAATTTTTTTTAATGTTTTTAAGCTTTAGAAATTAAAAATGTTGTTTTCAAAATGTTTTGTGTAGGGAATAAATAGTTTTGACTCGCCGCAGAAATGCCAAAGAACGTTGCATGTGATGCCGTCACGAGTACGCTTCTGTTCCACGAAGTAATGCTTTCGTTCCAATACACATACGCTTGCGCGTCGCTTCGCTGTCCTGATCTTCCTGCTGCTTCTCGCCAAGAACGGAATGCCTCTATGCACAGCCCACTACTTCCTGAATTCTAAGGCAGCTCCTTTGTTTCCTGTCTTTCGTGATTGGATGCACTGATCGATAGAAACTGTTGTTACAGATCAATCATGATGGTTGGCGCCCTGTTCTTCTTTCTTTGGGGTAGATGTTTTTTCAACAGATAGTTGAAATTCAGGAAGTAAACTCTTTTTGACCTTGAAAAGAGCCAGCCTGTTTGTTGAACGTTACTGACTCAGATTCAGGTCCGGCTTCAGGTTAGGGTTCACCCCAGGCAGAATACCAGGGAGTTTGCCAGGGAGGACGCTAGGACGAAACCTACAGGATTTAATAAGGATGTAATAAAAAAACGAAATAGAAAAATGGTTAACACAATTTAATAGTATTTCACAATGATATATTGAAATAAAATTGAATAAGAGATTTAAATATGTCCTATTGTAGTCTACTGGTACAAAGATGAGATCATCATCATGCAGTTTGAATGCAAAGGGTTCTAGCAAATAATTAAAATATATATCATGATCCTGAGACAGAACATATAATCTCACCAATAGGGTTAATTAGAGTGAAGTTGTTATTTCTGCCAAAAACTAGTGTGCTCAACTTATAGCAACCTAAAACAAACTTCATGCTCTATGACATTACTCAATGAAAGTCTGCGGGGAGTCTTGCGCGCCGCCAAAGTCTAATAAAGAAATAATATTTAAGACAGCAAAGAGAAAAGGCTACGCTCACACAGCAGCCTGAAGTGCCCCAAATCCGATTTGGGTCCTGTTTCTCTGACTGTCACTGGCTAGATGTGCTCTCTTCATCCTCTGACATGGGGCAGGAGTTGGCTCGGGGCTCGCCTGCCTGGTGGTGTGATTCCTGGACCTGTCCGCCTGGGCCGCCTTTTGAAGTTGCCTTTTGTATCTCTGCTTCTGTCTCCTGTGACTGGCTAGATGTGCTCTCTTCATCCTCTGACATGGGGAGTTGGCTCGGAGCTCGTCTGCCTGGTGGTGTGATTCCTGGACCTGTCCGCCTGTGGAGCTGGGTTGACAGTTGCCTTTTTTGCATATCTCTGCTTCTGTCTCCTTGAACTGAGAAAGCCCCTCAGCAGATGGCCGCTCACTTTGTTTGTGATTTCCTGCTGAGGTTTCTTCTGTTAAAACTGAGTTTTTCCTCTCCACTGTAAGCTACTAGCGCATGCTTAGTGTGAGGGATTGCACTTTGGGAGTCAATGAGTGGATGTAATCAGCAGGTTTTCCTTAGATAGAAAACTTGGGAGTAGATTTGACTGGATGATCTTGTCTCCGTGAAGTGCCTTGAGATGACGTGTTGTGAATTGGCTCTATGGAAATAAAACCTAATTCAAAGTGAATTGAATTGAGGAGAAAAGCAAAGATGTTCTAGAAAGCAAGGAACCAAACAGCCTCCTGTCTGGTTGTTTTCATACTTTAAAGCTGCAGTTAACTTTCTAGGTCCATCAGGTGAACATGAACTCTTCAGACTGATGACTTGTATTTTTCTATAATTAATGGAAGGAATGGATTGGACCTGTGTGGTTCTGTTTAACAGAAACCCAACATTCACTTCATCAGAACGGGAAAGAAGACTTTTGACCGAAACGTAGACCTACTGACCAGAAGGCCATTGTTCTGTTCATTGTCTGGACTCAGTGGACTCTGCACCGGCTCGGGGCTCGGTGCCAACAATACTTCATTGCAATCACTGTTTTCCTTTTATGACGTCCCTTTAAGGCAGTTCAGCTGTAAATAGGAGGTGTTATTTCTTTTATAGAGTATAACAACACGAGATGGCACCTAAAGATCTGCTATTTTTTGTTTAGAAAGCATAATTACGGTTCCACATAATGTTGCTATTTCCTTGACTATTTCTACTTTAAAAAATAGGATAAAGCCAATAACAAACAGAGGAACACTATTTACATTGATTTTATCAATTACATAGATGTCCAGACAGTCCATAAGTTAATAAGAACAAACATTAGTGTTTGGTAAAAATGCTTGAATCCGGCTGTTTATTTTGGATATTATTACATTACAGACAAGATGGTGTTATATTTTTTTTCAATAATTGTTAAAAGTGATTTTATATTGGAATAAATTTAGTCCTATTCTTGGTGTTGTGTTTTGTAGATGATGCCACTAAATATAAATACAATAAATGTATTTGTCGTTCCTTGAATGTGTCATTTTGCGTTGTTTATTGATATAGAGAGAGCATTTAAAAAATAAGAGTGTTTCACCTGTTTACCTTTGCACAATTCTATATCTTCAAAAGAAAATACAGGATAAATCCACATATAACGGGCATGTTTAGACTATATTTGGTTAAATTGGCACATATTTACCTACTGTCTTAGTCACTGGTAAGTTTGAATGCAAACCTTTTCAAAGTGGAAAAAAGTCCTAATTCCACATTCATCAGAGCCGGTGACGCTTCAAACATTGATAAACAGCATAAATGTAGCAGGAAATGCTGCTTTTCTCTTTTAAACAAATGCACCCTGATGCTCACGTCAAGCATAAAAAAGCATGCATATTTTTGCATAGGTCAAATTACATCAATGAAACTTTGGACCAATAGCGTCCCTACTAAAGTGGAAATCAAACCTGCACCCTTGCTTAGTGGACTCAGTACCGGCCAGCTCTGGACTTAGTGGACCCGCCACCGGCTCTGGACTTGTTACTTCTACTCTTTACATTTTAAAAATAGACTCATTAGTTTAATTTAAGCTCATTTTCATTATGGCCTGTTGGTATTTAAAAAAACATAATAAAATCCATCAACAATAATTAGTTTCATCCAGACAATTTATATGTGGTTGTCTTGGTGCTGCCCCAACTTGTTGTTCACCACATACCAAAATAAATAGTTTTTCCAGAGGATGCAAAGTTAATTTTGACACTGTTACCATTAGTTATATGAATGAATCAATGAATTGACTTTAATTGTAGAAAAATTATACTTTAATAGGGTAATGCAGTAAAGTTTCTGTCTTAAAATTTTGTAATATACTTTAAGGAGTTTTAAAATGGTACTTTTACACTTTTACTGGAGTTAAAAAGCTTAAGTTGATCCTCTAACTTCTATAAAAGTGTTTTTAAACAACAGGATTTATACTGGAGTAATAAACATGAATTCTTTGGACACCTCTGATTATTTCGCACAAACTGCACAGCAAAGCCCCATAATCTGAGAAACAGCAGGCAGCAGTTACACATGTGATACTGGTTCTGCCCACTAGAAGGGAGTAAAGAGGCAGAACTCCCTGAGATATCAATGATTAAAGGAAAAGTCCACTCATATTCAGAACTCAAACTTCTGAAAACACTTTAAATATGAAGTTTAACATACTGTTAAATAAATGTTTTAATAAGAGTCATTTTCATTTGAATGTTTTTTACTGGAGGGATCCATGTTTGTCAAAGAACACTACTGCCACCTACTGGTTTGTGACGTCACGGTGCGGTATCGGCTGTTGATCAAGTCCCAGTGCTGTATCTGGTGTTTGCTACAACGCGCTATTATCCAAGTGAAAATATTCTTCTTCAAAATGTTGGCTACATATACAAAATTTAGAAAATTTCTATAAAAAAAAAATCCTGTCTTAAAATTATTTTTTTTCTTCGTTATTTTATGCAGGCCAGTTAGTTATACGTCAGCCTGAACACTTAAATTTGGCCAATCATATATCAACGGTCATCTGTCAATCAAATGTTTTCGGTCATAGCATCTTGATTCATATGTCGCAGCTTAAGAAATAAGAATCATTTCCTTTCCCATAGAGTTCCGTCCCAGTGTTCACAGGGATGGACGTCTGTGTCTTCAGCAGACGTAGAGCTAACAGAACTGGCAGCGTTGCGAGGCAAGGGCTCAAACATGGACGGCTGGAAGCCTTCTACACCAAACCAAGCTTCTGCCGCCCTGGCGTTCTCTTCCACAACATCTTCATCCCGCTTTCCTCCTCTAAATAGAAAATGTATGACGGAGGAGACTCATCCACGACCTCCGACACTAAACTCTCCTCCTCTTGCATGTTTCCTCTGTCCATAGCGTTCCTTGACAGTGTCGTTTCTAAGTCACCAATTTAGTGCTACTTGGTCCCAATGGAATTTCCCATTGGGAACCTACTAGCACTAAGTTGCTAACTGGTTAGCAACGATGCATCGAGAAACCAGTCACAGTCAAACTTGCTTGCGAATCTTCCGCTACAACAACCCCGCCCACTTGATAAACAATCAATCACATTCACCTTATTCACTTGTGTAAAGTCGTGCACCAATTGGGAGAATCTGGAAATGCAACGGTTGGAACAGCCGTTTCCCTATGACTTTAAGGGTTAATACAGGAGAGAAATGTGACATCTAATGGTAGAAAATTAATCCCCATCAGTCTTTGCAGCTTTTTCACAAATTTTTATTCAAATCTGAACATTTCTGTTTACTTTAATTAAAATAAAACGCATGACAACATGAATCCCATTAAAATTTAATGGAAAAAAGGAGCATTAAGATTATTTAGAAAATACTGAACTCTGAGAACAGTTTCCTAGTTCTGATGCAAAAACAGAAAAAGTGGGGGTGGAACTTGTTTAAAGGAGGGAACCAGAAAGTTAGGACATGTTGGGAGTCCTACTTACAGTCACGCGTTACTAAGTTTCAGGATAAAACTACAGTCTGAGAGATAAAGATAAAAAGACTGAAGGAGGAAGCCATACAGCCGAGGCTTGGACTCTGACCAACATCCCATCCATCTTGGTCGTTTCTTAGAGACGTGGAACACATCAGACGGAGTCATTAAAGACAGTTTGAAGGTGAATCTGCTCTTTGGGTCAAAGTAACAAAAACCTAAATAGCAAAACTTTTTTTTTTTTTTGGATCAGATCTAACACCTAAATACGACATCTAATCTACAAACCTTAATCCTTCTTCTTCTTCTTTTTATCCTTCTTCTTCTTCTTCTTTTTCAAAGTTTTTGCTTTGGGCGATTTGTCGTCCTCGCTGTTGTCGCTGCTCTCAGCCTTTTCCTTCTCGCATTTCTCTCTGCTGTTTCTGGGTGCCTTGGCACCACTGTCTGTTTTGTCTTTGCCTCTCCCATGCTCCTTGCTCTCCTGTTTCACTTTGAGGCTTGGAGGAGTTTGTCCTTGGCTGACCGTTATGAGCATCCTCTCCTTCTTCATCTCTTCTTTTAAGCAGATCCCTCCCTGCTCAGAGAGGCCGCCATGGTGCGAGCTCCTGTGATCCTTCTCTTTCCTCCAGCTCCATGGCAGCTTTCTCTCACTACCGGGAGCTGAACAGGAGCGCTGGCTGCTGCTGCTGCTGTGGCGCTGAGAGTAGTCTTTGCTGTCTTTACCATGCTTGTCCATCTTCTAATAAAACAAATGGAAAAAAACAAATAAAGCAGTGAAATATTTTAGATGGAGCCAAGTTAACCGGTCAGAAAGAACGACAAGACCCGCATAAACACGGGTTTCCACATCAACCATCTTCAGCACACACACACTTGCTGCATGTCAACGTAACATCATGGAAGCCTGTGTACCGGTATGTCTTCCTGCCAATACCCACCCCAAGAAACAACATCCTAGGTCATCCAGGTCAGACAGCTTGGGAAGCGACCCACGTTAAAATCGCCTCTGCTCTGATAGGTATGCTATGGGAACACCAGAGCCGGGTCGACCTGCTAGATTACGTGATACCATTGAATGCAACATATGGAAATCTACACATTGTGCCAGTCTCTCCTCTGATCTAACAAACAGAAACAACTCTGTTTGCATTCAATAAACGTGGAGCAGCTCTAGTGAGAGGGATGTAGACAGATAATGGAGAGAAACAATAAACCACACTGACTACGCCCTGGCTTCCTTCCATGCTGCTCTCCATTGTTTACTTTCCTGATTTCCATCGCACTTGTAACATCATTAACGCTAAACCAGCGTGATGATGTCACCAGACACCTAGAAGCGGGGGGACAGAGACAACGCAACTGCCAGCGAGAGGTCATAACAGCTTTTTTAGCCATTGGGAAGGGAGCCAAATGCTGATTGTTAGCGGGTTGAACATTAACCCGCTATTTTCAGTGGGAAAGAGTCTGAAGAATTAAAATAAAAAAATCTTGGTGTCATTTTTGATCAGGACCCGTCATTTAAATCCCCTATAAAAGAGGCTTCTAGAATTTCCTTCTTTCATCTGCAGAATATTGCAAAAAAAAATTTAAATCTCCTGTCCAGGGGTGATGCTGAGAAACTAGTCCATGCATTTGTTACTTCAAGGCTGGACTATTGTAATTCTTTACTATCAGGAAGTCCACAAGCTGTAGTTAGAAGCCTTCAGCTGATCCAAAATGCTGCAGCCAGAGTTCTGATGAAAATTAAAAACAGAGATCATATCTCTCCTATCCTGGCTTCTCTCCATTGGCATCCTGTTAAATCCAGAATAGAATTTAAAATCCTCCTTCTCACATATAAAGCCTTAAATGGCCAAGCTCCATCTGATATCAGAGATCTGATTGTTCCTTATGTTCCTAACAGAGCACTTCGCTCTCAATCTGCATGTTTACTAGTGGTTCCTAGAATTTCTAAAAGTAGAATGGGAGGCAGATCTTTTAGTTATCAGGCTCCTCTCCTGTGGAACCAACTACCAGTTTTAGGCCGTGAGGCAGACACCCTGTCTACTTTTAAGGCTAGGATTAAAACTTTCCTTTTTGATAAAGCTTATAGTTAGAGTGGCTCAGGTTATCCTGAGCTATCTCTATAGTTATGCTGCTATAGGCTTAGACTTTTGGAGGACATAGGGACCCGTTTTTCATCATATCTCTATTCTGAAGAATTTGTTTAGCCTAGTAAACTAGCCCCACCTGCCAGCGGCCAAAATCATTTTTGCCTGGCGGGCCAATCACAACACAGAGATGTGTTTTGAATTTCTGGATGCAGAAGCGTGCACGGGGTTTGGGCATGGCGATAAAGCTGTGCGACATGGAAGAAAGCAACAAGGAAGAGATGGCAACATCTGTGAACAAGTTCTGTTTGACTCAGCTTTGGAAGGATTGAGCTTGGGATTTTTAAGTTAATGTGAGCAGGAAGAGGCTCTTCGCTCATTCATTTTTAAGAAGGATGTATTCGGTGGGTTTTACCGACAGGCTGTTTGTTTACACTCCCCACCAGCCTCCTGTCGCGATAACTCACGTCACAGTCAGTTGCGCTTATTGGTCAGGCGTTGGCCAATAGGCTGTTCTCATCAACAATCTTATGATGTCTCATTCATCGGGGCCAGACCAAATTACACATTTAATCTTACATTTAATCTGGTTTATCAGAATCTAACGTTCTTTTTTCGCTGTTGGCTAAAGGCAAGCTAAGAGATTTAGCCACATGGTATGCCATGCCGACATGTTTGAGCTGTTGTTTATAAAGCTAAAACAAGATTTATTTCTCTAAGGGTTTAAACACTAATATAATGTTAAACTGTGTGTTTCCTCATATGCACACATTTTATTACTAAATTATAATACAAGACTAATTTAAGATGAATGTCCTCCAGTTTGCTGGATACTAGCTCAATCACAGAAGATTAAGAATCAATGAACTAAAGGTTCTTTGTTTCTAATTAAGAAAATAATTTAGTTCAATTAATTTCAATTAAGTTCAATTAATAATTTAACCTCATTTCAAATTCTTTGGATCTCAAAAATTAAATCCATTCTGAACTCTGAAACCATTGCTTTATGTTATTTATAATAGTTTTCAGCCATGTACTTCCTTCTTCTTTCGACATAGTAGTTTAATTTCACTGGTTTTCAGCCAAGTTTTTAACTGAAATATGTTTGACTTGGAGCTGAATGATTTTTGTTAAACTCACGTTTTGAATTAAAGTTTTGGTGGATTTATTCCATATATGTGCAGATTTATCCATTTGACCATGATTTGAACTTGATTCACACTTTCTTTTGTTGTTCTAACACATTCATCTGGGGGTGTGTTCACAGAACAATGCATGATTAAATTATCTTGGAGGTAAAAGAGACATTTTGCCAATGCAACAAAGACTATTTAAACTTATTTCAAGTGCATATTATCTAATCATCTTATTTTAAGAGTAAAAATACTCATACCATTGGCAAACTATCTTCTTTACCTGCTCAAATTAAGGTAAATACACTTAATTTAAGAAATCTTTACCCATTTCTAAATGGTTTTTCCAGTGTGCTTCAAGAAACAATATGGGAGTCTGAATATCATCTGATCAAATAACATATTTACCACCCCTACACTGGGGTGGGTAATAAATATATAATTGCACAACACACCAAATGAATGCATCAAGTATTTTTACTCAGCAGGACAAGCATCAGAAATGCTTTTCTACCTGACAAACAGAACACGCAGAAGAAGAACAGATACTCACACTTAGATGGATGGTGGTGTGGCTCTCAGCAGAACTCAAATCACCAATAAACTCCTCACATTTCTGGCAGTAAAACCCAACCACTGGAGAAATAAAACTCAGTCCTGAGAACAGAGAAGGAACACTGTAACATATGGCGGAAAAACATGTCCGAAAAGAGGAAAACCTGCAGAAATAAAAAATGGTATTACCTTCCTGCAGAAGCAGTTCCTCCAATTCTTTCACTAACGATTCTATTTGTCTCATTTTGGCCTTTTTCTCCTCTTTATGGTCACCTGCCTGTAAAACACAAGGTATACATTTATAAAATGGAAGATCATTGAGTCTTTTTATGGTTGGATGCATTATCCAATGGCCACTGCTACTCATCAGTCCATTACCTTCTGTTTAGCAGATGTCGTCTGTGGCTGATCGTTACTTCTGGTCCGTTTGTCCTTTTTGGCTTGAAAAAAAAATAATACAAACATTTTAATATTAATAAGAAAAAAAACAAACAAAGCTAAAAGCATCTAATGATCTAACTACAAATAAGAGCATTATTCTTATATATTTGAAAAAACTAACACCATTTATTCAAATGATTGGATGCAAACTATTGGTTATTTCACCAACGAGGAAGCAGATTTCTCATCTCCATCAGAAAACCACACATCTGCTGCATGTTATGCTCCTAAGAGTTTAATGATAATATCGAGCATGCTCTCCTGAAGCTCAGAGGATAAGTTCGAGCACAGCAATATGGGAAGAACAGTGGAGGTTGTAGGCCGAGACGGAGGATGTGATTTCGGAGTAACAGGAGAAACTTTCTAATCCGCGGACCTCTGCATTAAAACCAAAGCCAAGAGTAATGAGTAACGCTTTTAAAATGTAAGAATAGAAAAGCCTCATACTTGTGTGTGAAAATGTAATCCAGTAGAAGTCAGAAGTTAGGAAGAAAATAAGTAATAGAGTAAGGTATAGATACTAAAAAGTGTACTTAAGCGCCAGTAACTAAGTATTTGGTGACTTAGAAAACGCTGTCAAGGAACGCCATGGACAGAGGAAACATGCAAGAGGAGGGAGAGTTTAGTGTAGGAGGTCGCGGGATGAGTCTCCTCCATCATCCATTTATTACTTAGAGTGAGAAAGCGGATGAAGATGTTAGGAAGAGGACGCCAGGCTGCAGAAGCTTATTTAGAAGTGCTTCCAGCCGCATGTTGAGCTCTGCCCGCGAACGCCAAGCTAAAGTTCTGTTAGCTCTATGCCTGCTGAAGACACAGACGCCCATCCCCTCGTGAACACTGGGATCGAACTCAATGGGAAAGGAAATTATTCTTATTTCAACTGTTAAGTATTAGCTGCCATAAGAATCGCTATTAGCGACCCAAAAAATTTGGATTGACAGATGACCATTGATATATGATTGGTCAAATTTAGGTTAGGCTGACGGATAACTAACTGGCCTGCAGAAGATAACGGAAAAGAAACACAGATTGGGTCATTTTTTTATATAATAGAAATTTTCTAAATTTTAAGACATTGTCTGATAAAGAGTACATACTATATACATGTTTAAGCCAGAATGGTTTGACTTTTAAATATGATTTCCTTACGACTCTTAAGGACAGAAGCTTTACTGTTGTTACCCTATTAAAGGAACAACTTTCTACAATTCTGGATAATAACTTCCTTAAACTTAATTTTCTTAGTTTTATAACTAATGGCAACAGTGTCACATTTAACTTTGCATCATCTGGAAAAACTATTTATTTTGGCATGTGGTGAACAACAAGTTGGGGCAGCACCCAGTCCAACCACAAAGAAATTGATTGTCTGGATGAAACAAATTATTTTGATGGGTTTTTATTTTCTTTTTAACCAACAGGCCATAATGAAAATGAGCTGAAATAAAACAAACCTAACAAGTCTATTTTTAAAATGTAAGAAGTAGAAGTAAACTAAAAAAAATAAAAATACATCAGTAAAACTTAGATAGCCAATGTTTCTATTTAAGGGAACAAAGTACTTGGACTTGTAAATAATAACTACATTTATTTAATGTAGGTATGTTTATATAAATATTAAACAGACAGAATAATTATTGATAAGAGCAAAGAGGATATTTACTGACAAACGACAATAAATAAATGTTACCCCGAGAATTTAAAGCTGAAATATCTTTCGCTACACCTTTAATCTAGATGGCATGGATGTGTAAATATATGTGTTTCCTTATTAGCAAATAAAGAATATTTTTTAGGATAATCTAGGTCATCTTAAATACGGATGTAGTGCTGGTTTATTTATCTGCTGGAACCGTGCAGATCGACCCTGAGGGTCTGGAGCCTGTCCTAAATTTGGCTGCCCCTCGGTGCTCATCTAACCCTGCCTGGCTGCCACTATAGAAAAGCTTTGGTAAAGAGCAATGCTTGAGATGCTGGTTGCGGGGAGATCAGCCAACAGCCAGACAAAATTCAGAAAAAGAAATAAGAGCTTGAAAGGAGGATGGGTTGAATAGAAGACGCTGACCTTTAATCAGAGTCTGCAGAGACTCCAGAGCTTTCCGTACACTTGGGTCACTCAGTGTTGCCGCGGCGGCGTCTGAATTGAAGAGTTCGGCTGTTGCATAATTTTCCTCCTTCTGGCCTGGAGTCTTCAACATCCTGCCAGTATCTGAAGTTCCACCCATGTTGTTTAAGATACTCTTGATTTTCTCACATTCAGTGCTGTTCAGACTGACAGAGGAGATGGCAGACAGCGCCATCTGTTGGGGGGTTTTAGGATCGACCAGGTTACTGAACAGAGACTTGCTCTGGTGAGCGCCCATACTAGAACTACTGATCTTTTCCCCCGTGTCATGGCCAGTGTTCTGAGAAGAGGCTTCATTCCCATACAGGAACGATTCTTCATCCTCCAACTCATTGGCTTTCAGAGCAGAGAGGTCCTCCTCACTTTTGTCGTTGAGCCAAGAAAAGTCGCTTCCAACTCTCTCATGAGGAAGCAACATGCTGTCGCTTTCCAACAATGGCAAAACTTCCTGACTTTTCTGCTCTTGAACCTTGAACTCAGCAGTGATATTCCCAACCTTTTTGGTTTCATCAGATGCCTGTGTGGAAAAAACAAAACAAAAAAATTCTAATGTAAACATATAAATAAAAATATGTGTACCTACATATAGACTAAATGGAAAGATCTTCCAAACAGTTCTGAAGAATAAATAAACTCCCTGTTTATTTCAGCTGATTTCTGAGTAAGTGGGAGGTGCAAAAATCATTTTTATTGCATTTTATAGGTACTTAAGCTTCTTAGTTGACCATTATTTGTTGAACAGTCAAAGCTTGGTGGAAAGGGAGGCAAACACCTTGTTTTAAAATCAGACAAAAGTTTGGGACCCACTGGATTAGGACTCAGCAATGTTTGAATTTGAAAAATTTGGGTTCAGATTCCGAATCCTCTTTTCAATTCCTGCTCCTATCGATTCTTAATTCTGTTTTTATAAAGGAAGAATGATAATAGTTTAAATGTTATGAATTTGCTGCTAACCAGAACTCTGTCTGGACAAAAATAGTCTCATTGAGATTTAATTCCTTAAAGGTCTATCTTTAAGGCTTTATAGATCTTAAACTAAAATAATAACTTAAGTCACGCTTAAAATAATTTTTAGGTCTGGCAGCTTTATGTTAAAGAGGCAATAAAGTCGCTAGGGAAACGGTTGTTCCAACCGCTTCATTTCCAATTTCTCCCGAGTGGTGCAATTTACTTTACACGCAGAGAATAAAGCGGAATGTGATTGGTCTGCCAGGTCAAGGGGGCGGATTGTTGTGTATGAAGCGTCGTGCAAGCAAGTTTAGTGCCTGCTTCTCTGAAGCTATCTTGCTTAATCTGAAAGTATTCTAATTTTGAAGGCTTGGTCCCAAATGGAAATTCCATTGGGACCAAGTAGCACCCAAATTAAGTATTCTTAGAAACCACACTGTCTAAGGAACGCCATGGGACAGAGGAAACATGCAAGAGGAGGAGAGTTTAGAAAAGAAAAACACAGCAATAAACGCCAGCTGGGATTATTTCTATGCTTGACTGAGGTAGAGGAGATTCTTGGAAAGATATGGAAAGCTTTATCCAAGTTTTTCTTTCTTTTTTTCATAAAGAGGTGAGAGAGATACGCTGCATTTACTTGCTCTGCTCTGTCTGCCCCTCGTTATTATGGTTTCTGTGAGGCTCAAAAGAGGATCACTACTTTATCCATTTTCTATCCTCCGGAACTCATATCATGGGGAAAGTTTTTCTATTTTAATGTTTTGTTCATCGTTTTTGCACCAGTCTGTCCTGCTTACTATATACTCAATGTGTGACTCAAAACTGACTCCTGCTCCATGAGATTAACAGAATTATTTTGTATTTTCCCTCAAAGCGGAGGTGTTTTACTTTGTAACTGTGTCTCTCTTCCTGTCAGACCCATAAAATTGCTGCTGAATTGCTGCATAGTCTGACTAAAATAGACCTGGTCTCTATCTTAATTGGAGCTACGTTGCCCCTGCAGGAAATCATCCGCATTGACTTCCAATAAGCGCTAAACGCAACGACCTCGTCCGACACGATTTTCTGTCAGATCTAACGCAAAACCGGATATGGTATATTCTGAGAGTAATACGGGTTGCACTTGTATCGCATTTGAAAAGACCGATTTGTATCGGACTCAGAACCACAGAGCCAATTGGCCTGGGATCGCATTGGAACACATCGGATCTGTGTTGTTCGAACTGATCTGATCCAGGTCGCATATGGGCAAAAAAAGTCAGGATTGGGTAACTTCAGGCTGCAGTGGGAACATACCCTTAGAGGTTTAAGAAAACCAATTTAAATCAGCCTAATGACATATGGGGAAATTGTAAAGTCGTAAAAGACTCTTACCTTGATACCAAGGAGGGCATCTTTTAGCGCTGGTAACCGTTGTTCCAAATCTTTGCTTTTCATAACCATCTTCAGTCCTTCCAACAAACTGTTCCCGGTCAGATTGTTGCGGCTGCCGCCAACGTTGCTGCCGCTACTTTGGACAGGGCCGTTCTTTCTCTTCTTTTCAACTCCATGGCTCTTTTCGCTACTAGCACTCCGAGACCTTGACTTTCTGACTTTGCTCTTACTTCGTTTGCTGGCCTTCTTACTCCTGCTCCGGCTTCTGCTCCGACTTCTGCTCCGACTGCAAGCCTGGTTTCTGCTTCTAGCTTGACTCTTCCCACGGACACGACTTTTGCTCCTTCCTCTGCTTTTGCTCCTTCCTCGGCTTTTGCTCCTTCCTCGGCTTTTGCTCCTTCCTCTGCTTTTGCTCCTTCCTCGGCTTTTGCTCCTTCCTCTGCTTTTGCTCCTTCCTCGGCTTTTGGCTCGAGACCTGCCTCGAGACCTGCCTCGACTCCTGTCACTACTTCGGCTGCGGCTCCTATTCCTAGCAAAATGCTTCTGAAACTGTTGATCTACTTTTGCTCCGTCACTCAAGTCTTTACCAGGCTTTAACGCACCAAGAAGATCGTATGTCCTATTTCCTTTAAGATAGTGCGGTAGAGGTTTGTTAGCCGCAAGGCATCTTAGGAATTCCTCTCCAGCCAAGTCACTAGAAATGAATAATTTAACATTTTAAACACAAGAAATGAAATAAAAGTACATCAGTCTTACGGCTCTAGATAAGAAAATAATAATCCACACACAGACCTGTTGCCTTGAGGATGACGTTCCACAGCTGACGGATTCCACTGTTGGGCTTGACTGTATTGCCGTTCTGCCGTAGGGACAATCTGCTGGTTGCCTCCCACTGTACAAAGGTCTACAGAGAAGTTGCTACAGTGGGGCTGAAAGTATTCAGAATTAATGTTATAGCGCTAAGCAAGTTAAAACTTGTACAACCATTATTATGAGTGAAGCTGATATGGGAGGTATAAAGTGGTCTAATTGTATTTTCCTGTTTGGTCCATTTCTTAAACAAGTAAACGCTTAGAAATGGTCAAATTAATAATGCATGAAAATTATTCTGGATTTACTTCATCTAGAGGAGACTTTCATGTAAATAAGAACGCTGCAGAACGTAAATAAGTTATGAAATAAATCAGTAAAACACACATATTGTAATACAGATTCATAATTTTGAACTTCACTGGAGACTAAAAATATTGATAATTCAGCTTGGCATGGTCTCACTGAAGTTATTCTGTGCATGTTAACAGACCTGTTCTGTCCTGAGCTCTTTGCTAAATGAGCAACAAAAGTGAATATAAAACATTAAAATGGAATATAAAGCAGTCATGTGGGAAGAACTGCAAAAGCCAGAAGATAACATATAGTGTGTTACACGGAAAGTTAGGACATTTTAGGTTAATGTTGGTATTGAATACCTCAGTTAATGAAGTGCCGACCTGCTGAGCAGTTTTGGCACAGAGTATATGATTCTTTTAGAAACAAGAAACCTATATTCTCTTTAGACGGGCTTTCCATGTAAACCTACTTTAGTGAAGTGTGACTCTTTATATATATATATATATATATATATATATATATTTTATATTAAGTCTGCCAGTTTCTGAAAATCTGATTTTGAGTTCTAATAATATGACTCCATGGTTTACAGCTTTTTCCCTTACACCAAAGCATTCTTATAGCTATCACTACAAGCATGCTTAGTGTGAGGGATTGCCTTTGAGTCAATGAGTGATGCAATCAACTGGTTTTCCTCTAGACCAGGGGTGTCATACTGGTTCCAGAAAGGGCGTGTGACTGCAGGTTTTCTTTCTAACCAAACAATAGCACCAGACTCCATTCATCTCATCAAGTCATCATGTTCAGATTGGACTCCTTTGATGAGATGACTGGAGTCTGGTGTGCTATTGCTTGGCAGCCACACGACCCCTTTCTGGAACCAGTTTGACACCCCTGCCTTAGATAGGAAACTTTGAATCAGTCTGACTTGATGATCTGGTGAACTGTAAAAGTGCCTTGAGATGACGCATTGTGAACTGGCGCTATAAAAAATAAACTAAATTGAATTGTACTGAAAGCATACACTCATACACTCGTTTTTGAAATATATTTTTCAGTTTTGAAAATACATTTCTAAAACTGAAAAGTGATTCAACCAGGATTGTGAGGCAATCTATTAAAGGAATAAGATTATTTACATAAAAAATGTCTATTTATTTTTTCAAATTATTTCTAATGGCAAAAATCAATAAGCTAATTTTGGGAGCCTAAAATGCTAATTCTTTTAGTGAGATTATCTTATTAACCTGCTCAGTTTAAGGGCAAATACAGTTATTTTAGACCTTGTTTGGGATATTTTATTTTTTAATATTTCTTGTGTAAAATTTTGTATGATGATAACATAAGTGACTGCAAAAGGTGTCCATGTAACCAAGTCTCACTAGTATGTAATTGACTGAAAAAGTAATTTTAAACTTGATTTCATAACTTCTTTTAAGAAAAAATAATAATAATATATATATATATATATATATATATATATCTGCTATATATATATATATTTTTTCTCTCAAAAGAATTGCAATTGTCACTGCTTCCAACGGCAGATTATTGCCTAAATTTTGAGAAGAATCTTCTCAAAAAGAGGATTAATAATCCAGGAATATTTTGATGGCAAAAATTGTCAATGTTAATGCAATAACAAGGAAAAGCGTAACTGCTGATACTTAAGATTTTTTTGTTTATAAACCTAAATAAAAATAATTGTTACCTAAGCTTATTAACTTTTTAACTTTTCAATTAGGTTTTTACCCTTTTTCAACTTAATATACAGAAGGCAATATCTCATTCAAGGGCTCATCTAATTGGTCAAATGTAAGGGTATCTTTGTAAGGGGTATGCAAGTGATCAAAAACGCTAACTTGCCCCTTAAAGGGTTAACTTGTTACGCTACATTACACAGACACTTAGGAGCACTAAGACCAAGCGGTTTAGACCACCCACAAGCTCCTGATTGGCCCTCCCTCTTTTCATGTGTCCGTCACCGCTGTCACTCCTGAGAATCTCACTTTACCAATATCTGATGCACCACCGAATCGGGTCTGTGATTGGATAGTCACATCGCGGCGGAAGACCTACAGGTACCATAATTAGGACTGTAGGGTCGCAAGTCTTTTTCCTCTGCTTTCTGGTACATTTTGGATAATAACGGTCCAGGAGTTACGGTCTTGGGGAAGACATGTGGTTGACTTGGTGAGGGAATCTGCTGCTGTAAGGGAATCTTCAGACCGCAAACAGCCTCTGCTGCGGTAAATTGAAGGCATCTTTTCAGTGTTTTGGGCAGATAAGAATTTCCTTGGGTCCCGTAATCTAGAAAAGGGGGAATTCCTAATATTTTTACTTTAGGGCGTACAATGTATGCCATATGCTTTGCTAGCTAAAACCCTGGTAATAGACGATAGAGCTATGACCAAACAGAAATGGCCTGTAAATACACATGAACACCATACTTTTCAGATTTTATTTCACAAAAATAAATACATTTACAATAGATCATCTATTTTTCTTTTCTCTATCCAGTTTAGTTTATCCTCATGTAAGGTTAAAGGAGCATAGCTTCTTGTTAGTGCAGGGAGGCTGCATAGGACACTTTAAACAACAAAAAACATCCAGGAACAAATAATTAAAACAAAATAATGATCAAATAGGACAAGATAAGGTTTTGCATTAGATTTATAAATTGCTAGAAACATATTTAGACGTCTCAAAGCTCATATATTGGTCTGCCCCGGCCTTAGCTCGGTGCTAAATGACCCACAGTACAGACCACTGGGATATTGGCACATCTCAGTTGGTCTTCACCAAATTCATTTTTCAGTGGCTGATGAGTCCAAATATTTGGTTTTACCCTGCAAAGTAAGAAAAAAAAAATATTAATTCAATCCCATTAACACTTGAAGCAGGTATACTAAGAATATAAGAATGAAAAAATGGCAGCATTCAAATTTTCAATGAAAGCAAATATACATATTAAAGTAATACAAACTTTGTGGCCAATGATAGACCTGATCTAAGTATCGGTTTTAAATTTGATGTCGAAAATAGCGTCAACTTACCCCTTCTGGTACGTAGGCCGCCCAAGAGTTCAATCCTTAGAGGAAAAAAATGCCAGTCTGTCGTAATCGAAGAAAAAAAGAAATGCGTAAAATTGAACCCTGAAATATTTCCACCCAAACTGACCAGAAAGCACTGCATTTCATGCAACTGATTTATATCTTTAAAAATGCTGAAAGGCTAGCTGATAATTTACTGACATTGGGAAATAGAGACGACGTTCTGGAGCTCAGACGGGAGCTGACGTCATCATGGGACATAATAAAACCATGTTTATCTGCATTTTAGTTGTTTGTTTCTTTATATCACGCACTATATACCATCATTTTAACATGAAAGGAAAACATTTTTTTACAAATTAAAATTTTTAACAGTTTTTTTTTTTATAAACCAAAGAATTTGACACACTACCATGATCCTTGGCATATCTTGCAATGTCCCCTACCATCATGGATCGACACCTTCCAGCCTCTTCACCAGGCTGCAGAGAAGCTGAGTAGCTCCTTCAGTGAAACACTTTTACAACCACAGCAGGTCATTCATCCCTGCTGCAACCAGACTCTCTACAATGCAGCACTATAACTGCAATTACTTCTGCAATATCTAATGTGCAATTAGTATTTAATACCCTGCACAAAAAACTGTTTTCATTTATTTTTTTATTTGATACCCAGTGCAACAGCTTTATTGCACTGGGTATCAAAACAATATTTACATCTATCTGTAACCAGGCTGGCTTGTTATAACCTGAAGAAGTCTCATTTCAGGGGAGTTTGCTATAATTTCTTTAGAAGTTTTTTTTCCCTCTTTACCGTGCAGCTTAAAGGAAAACTCCGGTCATATTCAGAATTACAACTTCTGAAAGTATGTTAAATATGAAATGTATTATTACACACTGTTCAATAAATGATAACTGTTTTTAATTCAGAGTAATTTTCATGTGAATGTGTGCTTTACTGGAGGCATCCATGTTTGTCAAAAGAACACTACTGCCACCTACTGGTTTGTGACGTCACGGTGCGGTGTCGGCTGTTGATCAAGTCCCAGTGCTGTATCTGGTGTTTTGTCACAACGCGCTTATTATCCAAGTCATCTTGAAAACATTCTTCTTCCAAATGTTGGCTACATGTTACGTGTTTTTCTCCCGCCAGAAGGTCGATGGCAAATCCTCCCTCTTCAAGTTGGTAAGGTCAAATAACTTTTTCCTTTTTGCCCATTGTATTCCAACATCCAGCTGCCATGCTGCGTGGGCATTGTCAGTTTCACTATAGCTCTGGTGAATTTCAATGGTGAAGTCCTCTGGAAATCTTCAATAATTGTTGTTGATTGCAGATGTGTCTAGTAGTTCCCACTGATTTTTGCTTGTAAAGCGGGAGAATGGCGCTAGGCTTACCGCACCGTAACATCACTGCTGGAAGATGGCAGGAGGGGAGGGGTTACTATATTTGTGTAGGGTCCAAGATGGCGCTGTGAATGGCCACACATCACACAGCCATCAGATTTGAATTTTTATTTACACATGTAGTCTTTAAACCCAGGCATCCCCAACCTCAGTCCTCAAGGCCCGCTGTCCTGCAGGTTTTAGAGGTGTCCCTGCTTTAGCACAGCTGATTATGATAGTTGCAGTAGCAAAGCCTGTTAATTAGCTTTCAATTAAAATCAGCTGTGCTGGAGCAAGGAAACCTCTAAAACCTGCAGGACAGCTGCCCTTGAGGACCGACCTTGGGGATGCCTGCTTTAAACGACATGACTTTACTGTCTTCTAAACTACATGAACTTTTACTTGTCCACGTAAAACCCCAGAAACTGCTTCTGTGTAAAATGTCAATTTCAAGTGGAAAGAGAAAAGGCTCGGGGAAGCCTGCGGAGCGGAAGATACCAAAGGTGGAAAGATTCTGTTCTCATCAGACTTGAACAAGCTCTGGACGAATAAAAAGAAACACGTTAATGTGTTGGAGTCACGCATCACAGAAATGGAAAGATACTCTCAGTGGCAGTGGAACCTAAAGTTACACAGAGCATCAGAGCGTGGGGAAGATAAGGATTTACGGAGAGAGGTGATTCGAATCTGCCAAGAGCTGCTTCCTGAGAGTGCCAAGAAACTTCCAGATGTTATCGATACCGTGCATCGTGTCGGAATAAAGAAGCCTAACAGCACCAGGAGCATCATACTGCAGTTTTCCTCCCGTGTGCACAGAGCGGTGTAATTTTGGGGGTGTCTTTGAATTCAGCCCTCTGTAGGTTGATAATTCTCATTTCCATCAACTGATGTGGCATCCTTTTGTTCCGAACACATCACCCAGTCCATATCAGTATAATTAAACTGCATGATTTTTTCCCCCATTGAGATCTGATGTGTTTTCAAAGTGTTCCTTTTATTTTTTTGAGCAGTGTACAGTCATGGCCAAAAGTTTTGAGAATGATTCAAATGTTAATATTTACAAAGTCTACTGCTTCAGTTTTTACAACAGCAATTTGCATATACTGTAGAATGTTATAAAGAGTAATCAGCGTAACAGCAATTAATTGCAAAGTCAATATTTGCCTAGAAAATGAACTTTATCCCCCAAAACACATTTCAACGTCACTGCAGCCCTGCCTTAAAAAGGACCAGCAAACATGGTTTCAGTGATTGCTCCGTTAACACAGGTGTGGGTGGTGATGAGGACAGGGCTGGAGATCAATCTGTCATGATTAAGTAAGAATGAGACCACTGGACACTTTAAAAAGAGGCTGGCTTGCCTGGCATCATTGTTTCTCTTCTGTGAACCATGGTTATCTCTAAAGAAACACCTGCAGTCATCATTGCACTGCACAAAAATGGCCTAACAGGAAAGAGTCATCATCGTAGCTAGGAAGATTGCACCTCAGTCAACAATCTATCGCATCATCAAGAACTTCAAGGAGAGAGGTTCCATTGTTGCCAAAAAGGCTCCAGGGCGCCCAAGAAAGACCAGCAAGCACCAGGACCGTCTCTTAAAAATGTTTCAGCTGCGGGATCGGGCTACCAGCAGTGCAGAGCTTGCTCAGGAATGGCAGCAGGCAGGTGTGAGTGCATCTGCACGCACTGTGAGGCAGAGACTCTTGGAGCAAGGCCTGGTCTCAAGGAGGGCAGCAAAGAAGCCACTTCTCTCCAGGAAAAACATCAGGGACAGACTGATATTCTGCAAAAGGTACAGGGAGTGAACTGCTGAGGACTGGGGGAAAGTCATTTTTCTCTGATTGTTTGAGACATCTGGAAAACAGCTTGTTCAGAGAAGACGAGGTGAGCGCTACCATCAGTCTTGTCTCATATCAACTGTAAAGCTTCCTGAAACCAATCATGTGTGGGGTTGCTTCTCAGCCAAGGGAGTCAGGCTCTCTCACAGTCTTACCTAAAAAACACGGCCATGAATAAAGAATGGTACCAGAATGTCCTCAGAGAGCAACTTCTCCCAACCGTCCAAGAGCAGTTTGGTGATGAACAATGCCTTTTCCAGCATGATGGAGCACCTTGCCATAAAGCAAAGGTGATATCTAACTGGCTCAGGGAACAAAACAGCAGAGATTTTGGGTCCATGGCCTGGAAACTCCTCTGATCTTAATCCCATTGAAAACTTGTGGTCAATCATCAAGAGACGGGTGGACAAACGAAAACCTAGGAATTCTGACAAAATGCAAGCATTGATTGTGCAAGAATGGACTGCTATCAGTCAGGATTTGGTGCAAGAAGGGAGAATTGCAGAGGTCCTGAAGAAGAGGGGTCAACACTGCAAATATTGACTTGCTGCATTAACTCATTCTAACTGGCTTTTGTTACTCATAATATGATTGCAATAGTATTCCTGTATGTGATGACAACATCTGACATACACACATGAAAACCAGAGGGCAGCAGATCATGTGAAAATATAATATTTGTGTCATTCTCAATACTTTTGGCCATGACTGTATATTGTATGAAATTGTGTTCTATCAAACTGTTCCCATAGTCACTCTATTACAGATGGTATCATGTAACAAAAGTAATTTCACCCTGGGATTATTATCATTGTAAATTAATGAAGATTTGAAGCTAAGTACTTAAATAAATATGAATAAACTATACAGCAGCTGGCTTAAATAATCAATGTTGGGACTGAGTGTAGGATCAGATCCAATGGTTTGTTTTCTCTACATCTAGAGCTTCTCACAAGTTAAATAACCATTGCTTAGTCTAGTTGAATAATCTCCTGTTGAATTTTAGGACTAATTAAAGCAACACAAATCTCTTAAGCTTTCAGATTTGGATCACAAACCCATAGGAGATCTACATAAGAAACATTGCATTTTAATTTTCAAAAGATCAGCCACCCGAGAAAAGACCAACCACATTCAGAGAGGATGTGAAAACTCAGTTATCGTGGATTCATCGAGGAGGAACCACAGGGATGATCTCATTTTATTATTACTTATCTTATTCGTTTATCCTTATTTTGGTCCATTGAATATGTTTAAAAACTTAATTTCCATCACAGCTTCCAAAATGAAACATCCAGAGAAGTGATGTCATGGTGAGTTTTTATAGAATCTGCAGACTCCTAGAAGGTCTGAATTATCAATTGTAAAAATGAATAAGATCATGAGTTAAGATTTTTAATCCTTTTACCAAATATTCACACAGTGCAGTGTGTAGTTTGCACGGGATTCGATTGCACTGGCTCCTGTATAAGTGTCAGTAATCCAGTAATAACTGATTTGTTTCGCATTTTTATTTTACTTGAGCTGCATAAAATTATTAAAAAACACAGTTGGGAAATTCTTAGTTTACAGTAGATGCAAGTATTTCAGAAAGTCCCATACTTTTAATTCAATTCTCTGAAAATCACCAGAAAAAAGAAAATAAAGTATATTTTGTGAAACATTTACTGCGATTGAAAAAAATCCACATTAAGCCACTTAGTTTGAGTTAAATCCTCTGAAACCTCCAACCTTTAGCTGCACCTCAGAGCCTCAATCTAACCCTGACAGGGTTTCCTGTCCAAACTCTTTCTAAATCTCCAAGGCTTGGTGAAAAGTTAGTAGTAGGAATTCACGATATTGGGATTTTAGATCGATACCGCGTCAATATATCAACATATAAAAAATATGGCAAAATTTAGGTGAATTTTCGGGGATTTTGTAGCATAACGATGACATATAGCAATATTTCATTAGTAAAAGAGATTGATATGGTGTTTTTAAATGGCAATATATCAGCATATGAAGATATTGTGATATTTTAATGTATTAATAATTTTTTCCTTCATCTTTAGAAGTTTTTAAGTCTGTAAAAAAGAAAATTTTTGAGGAAAAAGAAAAAGTACTTAGTATTTTTTTTTTTTTAGGCTTTAGAAACTCAGAAGCTGATCAAATATCGGGTTAAATATCGGTGGAGTGGGCGATGTCCGATATTCAGTTTTAAAGGCATACAGGCCGATACTGATAGGGGGCCGATTATATCGTGCATCCCTAGTTAGCAGCCCTGAATTATTGTTATTTTTTTACTGATTAACGCTAAATTCATTAAATCACTCCGAATAGTTTTAGGTATAATGATGATCCATTAATTATTCCTTGCTGACTCAAATTTTCCTTTCACTGTCTGAATTTTGGTTACCGGTATATTTCAGCCCTGTTTTTTAGTGTGCCATGAATTATTTAGGGTTCAAAAAACACAAAACAGGCTGAGCTTATAGAGCAACACTGGCCTGGCGCAGTTAAATCAGATCAAGCTGCGGTGAGAGAGGACCCACAGGTTAACAGCAGAGGCGTAGCCAGAACATTTTAATAAGGGTGGCCAGGCAATAACCAAAGTCCACTGAGGGGGGGCCAAAAGTAGATCTACACCGATCCAAAAGCACAACGCCCACATTTCTAAATAAAGACAAACTATAGTTTCCTACAGCCTTTGCTAACAAATAGATGCACATATTTAAACATCCGTCTGGATAAAAGGCATATTGGATAAAATTCTTTCAGGTTTGAGTTCTGGAGCGAACATCTTTTCCATCGTCATTACTTTCCTACTTTTATCAATAATCATTCTGCATTAAATTGATATTTACAAGCACCAATATCTACATAAATTGATAGTTTAATAGGTTTCTATTAAAATAGTTATTTACAGTATCTATGATTTCACTGAAGACTCTTAGATGACTTTCAGACATCATTTTCTCTTTATAACACAAAATCTAGCTCTGAAAGAGCATGAATTCTGTACTAATCATCTCTAATGTTGGTATATTGATGAGCATAATTAACCACAGGGTTTTTTGTCAAGTAATTGTTAATATATATAAAATTGTATTGTTTTGAATATTCTGCTTGAGAGAAAAAAAAAATGGTGGTGGTGGGGGGGCAATGATTGGCTAAGGGTGGCCATGGCGACCCCTGGCCCCTCATCTAGCTCCGCCCCTGGTTAACAGCCCTCGTTCCTTCTCCAGGTGTGCTACAAGACTGACCTCTTTCCGGTCTGTTACTATTAACATGTAATTAGTAACAGACCGGAAGTCTGTTTGAGATCAAATATTGTAAAGACACACCTTTAGGAGAAGATGGAGCAAAGCGAAGCAGCAGTTGCTAACAGGTATTAGCCACGCAGCTAGCTCTGCCAGAGATGGGTACCTACACGGATGAAGTGGCCCCCCGGGGGCCTGCTGAACACAAAGCGGTTCCCCGAAAACGGTCCTTGTCCTGGATGAGGAAGGGGGCCGGGTCCCAGGGGTCTGTAGTGTGGAGCCCCGGGATGCAGGGGCCTCTGCTCGGGTGGATCCGGTCGGTACATGACCCAGAAAGTAAAAGCCTCACAGCATCAATTAAACACCTGGATCCCTCTCTGCTCTGACCAGATCGGCTTGCTACACTTTAAGGGCTGAGATTACGGTTCACATGGAGGTTCCCCCGGAAATACAACCGGAGGAAAACATTTATCTTCTTGAGTGAAAAATGAACCCGGAAAGTGCTCCTTAGCGCCACCAAATGGTTTGGAGGTTAAATTCTTCAGGAGGAGAGTCCAAAGATGGGAAATGAGTCCTGGGTTTATTTCATCCCTCAATAAGAAGCAGGGAGGAAAAAACTGATCAATTCTGATTTAGGAATTTCTAGTTTACATATTTACACAAAAATATCTATAGTGTTAAAGATAGTCTCTGTTTATGAAAAGAGATCACTCAGGACAAACTCTTAAAATAACTCTTCATAACTTATATGGATTAAATAACCAGGAAACATGAAAACAGATTCTGATATAAGTTCTAATCTTACTCAGATCAAAGAAATTGCTTAGTGTTTACAGAAGGCAGCTGCTCTCCTCCAGGAAGTGGCCCCGATGAAGTTAAAAAAGCGTTTTATACATCTCCAGTCTGCCACTACATCTTATTTACATCATACATATTAGCAGATGATTAGACATCCATGGCTCCAGCCTTATAAAAATATTACACTTCGTTCTTAGCTGAAAGACACCGCTCTCATTCCATTTCCAAATCTTCACCACGTACAGAATTAAGATTATAACTATATCCAGACAGAGGAACTGTTTTAATTAGAATAAAACATCAGTTGTGACACACAACAGACAGCCAATACCAAGGTGTAATAAACTCACATCTTCAATGATAATTATCCTAACAATTTGTAGGAAAGCACTTTAGTTTTGCACGATAAACCACATTTAACGCCATAAATAGATTTCAAACTACCTCAAAGGAATAAACTAAAGGGGTCCACCACCAATGAGGTAGTTTAAAGCAGTTCCCCTGATAAACTAAAGGCAGTGGTCTCAAGGGGTGCTTCAACACAGCTGAATCAAATGATGGCTTAGGTAATCCAATCATTTTGATTCAAAGCAGGGTTTTCCTGATAGATCTAAAAGGGATAAACTATGGGTATGCTGGTCTAATCAGGATTATGCTCATCTGACTTGAACACTGATATAGTGGTTAGGGCATAGAGCTAGGAAGACACTCTGGGTCCCTGAGAAAGACCCTTAACCTTAAACTGCTCCCCGGGTGCCGCACAATGGCAGCCCACTGCTCCCCAAGGTGATTGGTTTAATGCAGAGAGTAAAAATTGTCCAATGTGAGATCAATGAAGCTGAATTATTGTAACTGTTCAATAAAAATAACCAGACTGCACGCAGAAAGTGGGATGGTTTTTGAAACTTTTATTGCATGTTTACATCCATACAAAGCTTCCAACATTTCAAGGTGTATTCACATGGCTGCACACGTTGGCATCCTTTAAATAGGTAACACAGGAAAATCCAGCCAGACACTGAAATGAAAACAGACTGGAAAATGTACATTACTTTCAAGTAATCTTGGAGATTCAGTGACCCCCTTCGTGAAGCTAAGGCGTGTCCTGGACACAGACGTGAGGAACGTCTTCTTCGTTCAGTCAGATCAGGGCTGTAAGGCTTCAACACCGATTATTAAAGGAAAGTTGAAAACAGGCCAGGATGTAGAAGCTAACGTTAGCAATCGGTTAACAGTCCATAGAGCACAGGTGACCAAAATAATAATTGGTGGTTTAAATGTCTCTTGTTTAATAATTTTCTTGTTCCAGTTTGTTGAAGCTGTAACATAACGGATGAGGATGATGATGATGGAGTCGGCGCTGCACCTTCAGCTGGTGTAGTGTCTGCCTTGGTTGAACCCCGCCTGGTTGTACTGCTGCCCTCCATGCTGGAAGAACTGTTCAAACTGTCCTCCTTGGCTAAAACTCTGACCCCCTCTACCCCCCCAGCCCCCTCCTTCCCCTGCCCCCTCGACCTCCCCGACCCCCCACCTCTTTCCTGGTGCCAGCCTCCGTCCTGGTTGTAAGTGCTGTGGTATCCCCCCCCTCCTCCGTGAAAGCCCTGATCCTGGAAACCTCCTTGGTTGGCTCCTGTGTAACCTCCTCTGCCTCCTCCCCTGTGATAATTTCCTCCTTCTTGGTAGTGAGTCTGGCTGTAACCCCCTCTCCCCCCTCCGGTTGCATCACCCCAGCCTTCCTTGCCCCTCCCCCCTCTCGCGCCAGCTCCTCTCCCTGCCCTGTCGTCGTGGCCCCCTCCACGCCCTCTTTCGTAGACTCCGGAGCCGCCGTGGGAGAAATTGTCATAGCCTCCTCTGCTGCCACCGTGTCCTCCACCGTAGTGGCCCCCGCCTTGAGGGGCATCCTGACGCTT
>JAGKQL010000053.1:7942204-7957292 GCA_018398635.1 Cyprinodon brontotheroides
TGCAGGATACCGGCCCCCAGGAACTGGAATTGCCCACCCCTGGTCTAAAGGATTAAAATCCCAGATACAAGCAATGGACAAGGGCTTCTTCCATTGACTAGCCAAACTCAGCTTATGGGTCAGGTGACAAGCACTGGAAGGAGATCCCAGGAAAGACCCAGATTACTCTGGAGAGACAATACAGCACCTCTGAGCTCATTTGGTTCCCTTAATTGACTCGGTACCACAGGACAGGAAGCATAAATACTGAGGAGGAGGGAAAAGTAAAATGGAAACCTTAAGAGGAGATATCTGAGAGAATACAATCAAAACAAACAGAGGAAAGAACACCAGGAATAAAGCAAGAAACGAAATATGGAAAAACCTTCCTTCCATCCATCCACCTTCCATCACGCTTATCCCTGCTGGGGTAGCGAGGGGTGCTGGTGCCTATCTCCAGCTGCTGTCTACAGGTGAGAGGCGGGTTCCACAAGTTGCCAGTCCATAGCAGGGCAACACAGAGACAAACAGGACAAACCACAGACACTCATACCTAGGGGAATTTAGAGAAGCCAATTAACCTAACAGTCATGTTTTTGGACTGTGAAAGGAAGCCGGGGTACCTGGAGAGAACCCACACATGCTCAGGGAGAACATGCAAACTCCATGCAGAAAGACCCATGGGAATCGAACCCGGAACTTTCTTGCTGGAAGAAGACCCATATCAAAAATCAAAAATAGAAAAATATGGAAAACCCTCAACAGCAAATAATAAAAAAAAACAACAGAAAGGTCAAAGGGGAAACAGACAGACAAAGAGATAAAAAAAGCCTTGCAGAAAAGCAAGATTTCTATTTTTGGAATGAAAACATTAAATTGAGTCGAAAACAATCAGTTTCCTCGTTTTCCAGTCACTTTTGTTGAAATTTACATTTTCCCATTTTCTAGCATCCAAGTCCTACAAAACAGTCTTTATATTCCTTCATGAGTGAGTCATGGTAATTTACAGTGTCTGGCAGCATCACTGCTAACACTTTTTTGACAAAATTGTTGTTATAAACGTATCTGGTTTAATTTAAATAAAGCATTTTAAATGCTAAGTAGAAGCATCTTTAATGAATTTTAATGCCAATTAAGGCTTTAATTTAAGAAATAATAATTTAATGACTTTTAATTATTTTTAATGACCTGGGGAAACCCTGTAAAAACACAAACTGTCCTACCTTCTCAATGTTACCGTAGAGACAGAAGAGGTTGAAGATGCGGGTGCAGTTCATCTTGGATGGATGGAGGCCGCTCACCATGGCGACAGAGCTGGGGGTGTGGCCGGAGTAGGAGGGGGAGGACTGGGGCAGAGGGTAGGACACCATTTCTGGGACGTCCACTGAGGCCAGCTTGTACCTGCTGCTACTGGTGAGAGGCAGTAGGGGGCAGGCTAGACCTGAGGGATGAGCAGCGCACAGAGTTAATGTTTCCCTAAAACATTACCATGTCTGTTTGTGTTGTTTTAAAGAGCTGCAATGTTTGGTCCTTTTCCTCCCTCAAATGTGGAACTACATCCAGTTCCTTTACTGAAGTGTTCAACCGCCTTGAACTTTGTCTCACTTTGTAAATTTAACCCAAAACTTCAAGATGTTTATAAAGTCACAAACAATACCCCGCTGTGATGTGAATAAAACTCGAATAAAACCACCAAGGTTCATTAGTGACCAGAGTCCAGCTGCATGTAACTGAATCTAACTGTTCTGATTCTGGTCTGCAGAAACCATCTACAAATAAGTAGAATTGTCTTAAATAAAGTCTATTTACCCTTAATCTGAGCAGGAAAATAAGATGATTTGCCACTCGAATGAGTATTATTAACTCTTAAAATAAGATAATCAGATAGTAAGCAATTGAAATAAGACAATGCAATTTTTTTTGTTCTTTTAAATCATCGTTTCATTGAAAAAGTGTCTTGCTTACCTCCTAAATAAAAAAATGCACTTATTTTAGGAAAATTACTTGAGATTTCAATGTTTTGTTGAGTACAGTAAATATATTATTTGAACAAACACACAACAAATTACTCTAAAACCCTTTTTTTTTAAGTAAAAACTTTTTCAAATGTCCTTTTCTTAAACATTCTTTGTTTTCAATAACATGTTAACAATTTCTCTTCATTCTGGTTTTCCTTAGATAGAAAACTTTAACCGGTCTGTCTGGGTGACCTGATCAAATTGTCTGTGGAGCACCTTGAGATGAATTGGTGCAACACCAATATAATGAAGCTAATCTGTAAGGCAGCCAGGCAGGACGGGACACGTTCATAAAAACAATAGGAGGAAAAAGCAAACAGTGGTTCTGCTTTAAAGTAAGTTTGAACCCGACGAGGAGAAAAGTCTGAGACCAACTCAGCCTGTTTGTTGGGCTGCAGATTTGCTGAGTCAACCTGACTGGTGATTCAGCTACAGACTGTCAGAAAACCTCTGACTTTTGAATCAGACTAATCTCTGGAGTCTACACAACAAGTCCTGCCCAGTTGAACCGAGTACAACCAGGGTGTTGATCTGCACAAGTTGAGGGAAGCAGACTCTGCTGTGCTTCTGAACTTAATTCTGATCAAATTTAGGAATGTCCAGCTGTTATCTGGTGTTTAGATTGGGTGTGGAGGTCTCACCATAGCCGTTGTCAGCGTAGGAGGAGGGATGTTCTCCTAAAATGGCCTGCTTTTGTCTTCCCTTCCCACGTTCTGCAAAACAAACAAACACGTCAGAAAAGCTCAGTCATTCCTTAACATCTCAGACCAACACATCTGCTGCTTTCAAAAATCAAAACTGCTCTCAATGTATATTAACTCCTGGACCAAAGCCTCGGGCATCAGGAGAGAAACCACTGCCTGATTTCAGTCTGACACGTCTGACGGTCCACTGAGAAAGAAGAGGGCCAGCTGATGACCTGCAGCTTTAGGAGCCAGCAAACCATAATGGAGGATATCAGGCGGACAGGATCAGGAAAGCTTCATGCTCTGACCTTAGTCTGAACCTGCTGGAACGCTGTCTGAGGAGATTCCCTCTGGGGAATCCTCTCTCACCCTGCAGGAACAGGGACCTGGTTTAGAAATGAGTCCTTTCAGATGGATGGACAGAAACTCTGAACCCTCAGCTGCTCCCTCTCCTGCTGCTGGATGATATGATGGATAGCTAGCTAAATATGATGAGAGCTGCCCAAGTTCCATAGAGGTTTACTTCTCAGTGCATGATGGGTAACCATGGGAATTCCCTCAGTACCCCCTCCATTCAGTCTGACATTCAGAGAGATACCAGGGCCTGTCTCTGCAACTATCCATAGATGTGAAGGAGACAAATCAGTGATCATCTGATTCCATTATCACCATGAAAACACACACGTTTATTACAAACTAACTTATGGGATTTTTGCTAAGTTTGTCAGAAAACGAATATCTTCTTTCACATATCTGTACAGAAAAAAACGGAACAATCCACTACTTCCAGTTCCTGAGTTAGTCTGAAAGGTTCTGCCAGCTGAAGCAGGCCTCATCATTGGCTATGCTGACAGATCCACAGAGAGCCAGTTTAGGAAGCTATGAATGCTGAATAAGGCATCAGGAGGGTGGGGCGTCTGCTAACGCTCTGAGGAGGGAACTAGTTCCAAGTTTTTAAAAATCTGTTAGATCAGGGGTCAACTATTAAAAATCAGTGGGATCCGAATAGAGAAAATCAACAAGCAGTAAAGGTCCGGAGACATTTATGAATTATAATCTGTTACTCTAAACAAAATTTAACACTGAAATAAAATAAGGTTTTAATGCATCCATGTTATACATTGACTTATATTATATAATACAAAATATATAATATATATATATATATATATATATATATATATATATATATATATATATATATATATATATATATATATATATATATATATATATATATAGGTGGTTATATATATATATAATACATATATATATATATTCACAAAATTCACATATGAAATATTGTTATATTGTTATTGTTATTATTGTTAGCATATGTTGTTCGATTCCTGCTGCACCTCCAGTTGCTGTTGGTTTTGCTGGTTCGATTTGATACATGTTGTTGATTGTTACACGAAATCCCAAAAAATTTAATACATGAAATTAATGAAAAAATCCCCAAAAATATAATGGATTGTATATTATTTTTAAATGATCCTATATACAGAAACCCTGGATCATTTCATATATGTTTTGCTGCTTTGAATTTAATCATCTGGCGCGATGCTCTACCTACAAATATATATACATCTCAAAGGGACTCAGGAGGTCAAATAGCATTTCTGGCAGAAGCCACAGTGGAGTAGCTGTGAGGCTTTGCTTTGTTGCATGGCGGTCTGGAGGCGCATGCCGGGGTTGCTGTATAAGAGTATACGGAGTATGAGGGATTTAAGGGGTTAGCATGACATGTTGCTGTTAGCATAAACAAAATTCACGTGTTGCACAAGGTCTTGCTTGCACACTGTTTTACTTTTATCCCCAACTTTCTTTCACAGAAACCCGTCATGCGTAGGTCACTCTAAATGCAGAGAGCGCTCCCATACAGCAGACCTATGAAGTGCTGCTGGCGCGGTTAGTCTTACAAAGCATAAACAACTCCTGTTCTTTCCCACTCGGCACTTTTTCCGACATGATTCTCCAGAACAACAAAGTGCTGCTGGCGCCAGTTTTTTTTTTTAATTCTTCCTTTTTAAAATCTTAAGTCTTTTTTTAAAAATAGAGAACAACAATCAGTTAAGTTTGGTATATAGACAATTTCCTGATTTACATATTTTAACATCTAAACTGACTGTTTGTTATTTCCCTTCTTTTTCATGGCTTAATGTTGGCAGTGGGCTTTATGCTGCCCTGCAAGGCTTTTAAACCTGGTTTGAATGGAGACTAAGCCATTCTAAAGCACATATCAAGGAGCTCATTTTGAGCCTGGATCCATATTTATTGTTGATTCTGTTCATGGTGGAGAATCCTGCTTCACAGCAGCAGGCTGAGCCAAACATCCTTCTATAAATGTGCAGGGTCATCTTTGAGCACCATTTCACTTTTCTTTCTCCAGTTCACCATAGTTCTTCCAGCAGTCCACACCTTCTGCTCTCCTTTTTCTCATCATCTTCTTCTTCTTTCCCATCGCTCGGCTTGCCACAGGTTTGCCTGCTGTGTCTAAAAGTAGCAGCAGCAAAAACCCAGACTGACAGCAGCTCATTGGATCATTTGGATCACATGTAGCCTGGAGCCCGACACTCCGAGAGCTTTACCGTATTAAGAGGAGAAGCGGCGCAAGTGAAGTTAGAAACTATCGTCAGACAACATGCAGTAATTTATACATGTTTTAAATCAGGTTGGGTCCGGATTAGCCAGCAGGTGGGTCCGGATCCGGACCTCGGTCCGCTGATCCGTGACCTCTGTGTTATACCATCCAGTGAGCAGGCTACAGCATAGCTTCAGTTGATCTCAGCAGTAAACTAGTAGGGCTGTGCATAAAAATCCATACAAACATTAATATAGATGTTTTTAAAAACAAATTTATATCAATATTCTGGCTTTCAATATCAATATACCTCCCAACCCCTAGGGGGGCGGTATTACAGCGTGCCAATACTGTTCAGGGAGTGCAGGTGAGACAAATTTGCGGAATTGCCGACAGGATTTTAGAAGCGCCTTTATCCCTGAAATCAGACGTTTGGGCAGATTTTGGTTTTAAAGCCAATAAGAGAGTCAAGGACTTGAAAAAACAAATGCAATATGCCGGCACTGGTATGGTGCAGTACACTATACTGGAAACACAACCAACTTGCCGGCTCACCTACAGAGGCATCACGCTGATAAGCTAGCAGCACCAAAGATGCAATAGAAACCTGTAAACCCGAAGCAACTGAACTGAACAACACCACATATAAGATTCCATATACCTTACCCCGAGCCATCAAAATCAGAGACTCGTTGATGCATTTTATCTGGATTTGCGTCATTACTGCATGTTTATTCCAAAAAAGTAAAAAAAAAAAGAAAACAATCTACTGGACTTTGTTTCCAAATTTGAAGACGTTTCTCTTCCTATCCAGGACGGTTTTTCAATTCAAAATATCAGGAATAGCGTTGAGTTCAAAGCTTTATACAGTAGCCCAACAAAGCCTTGTTTTTGTTTAGAAAACATGCAAACTGAAACGGACGAACGGGTCCACCCCTTTGGAATGGGGCCCATTTGGCTTCTTTGTTAGCCTGCAATGCCCCATACCTGTCTAAGCGTCTGAAAGGGGTGTCTTTAAAGGGAATTGTTGGCCTGGCTGAATAGGCAAGCTCTTCTGTTTCCCTGTAAAGGGGAAGGAATCAACTCTATCGCTGCATTGTAGGTTTTTGAAAGCTGAAATCCGAGTCCACCCTCTCTGTTAAAGGTTGGATTTTCTTTCTTTACATAGACTGCTTCCTTCACGCCCCTCTCAAACCACCTATTTTCCTCATAACTGAGAATCTTTACCAGCTTACTGCATGGCTGAAAATAGAGGCTTTTGCTATATGACAAATACACTGGAACCGTGTTATGTTGTCCCAACCTGTCGCTATATTACTGAAATAGTGCTGCCCAAGAAGTAAGAAAAAGTTAAAGAACGTGTCAAAACTTCACTTAGTTAAGCACCAAGAGTAGCCCTTTATGTGTGATGGGTGGACATTCCGAGCCACAGAATCATACGTGACGATCAGATGTCATTTCATTACCGAGGACTCGGAGCTAAAGGCGTTCGTTTTAAAAACACGAGCCATGCATGAGAGCCATATGGGAACCAACATAGGGGATTTACTAAGGCTACGTTCACAAATCAGCCTGAAGTGACTCAAATCGGATTTTTTTTTTTCCATATGCAAAGTGGATCTGATCTTTTCATGACAGTCTGAACAACACAGATCTGATTTTTTTAAATGTGACCCAGGCCACTTGGTTCTGTGTTCCTGAATCCGATGCGAATCTGATCTTTTCAAATGCGACCTGTGTCTGAACAGCCAGGTCGCATTCATCCAACCTAAACACCATAACTAGCACAAAGTAGCATAAATTGCCAAGGCAGAGCGTTTAACTCTAGTGAGCTTCATATTCCTCTTCTACTCGTTTGGCTGGTGAGAGTAAAAAAATCTTATATTAATCTGTTGTGCTGAGACCAATGGTTCCACTTAAGCCGGGCGTACACTGTGCGATTTTTTCAATCGTTGCACGATGCTACAGCTCACACTGTACGATGAAACCCTGTGGCTCGTAGCTCTCAATCGTTGCACAACAGCGTCATGCAACGATTGAAAAAATCGCACAGTGTATTCCCGGCTTAAGTGGAACTTTTGGTCTCAGCACAACAGATCAATATAAGATTTTTTTACTCTCACCAGTTATTGTGAAAAGTAGGCGAGGGGAGATTTGTGGTTGACAGGAAAATGCTAAATGCTAATAAAACCGTAGGCGCCACAGCTGCAAAAAAAGGGAATGTTACACCCACTTGTATCTGACTACGTCTGGGAGAGAATGTTTGGAGGCTCTGGTGGACAGCTTAGAGAAATAGGCTATAACCTTTATATGCTTCAACACAGACACATCTCTAAGGGCTCTATGGGACGGTTACACTTAGAGAAAATCCTTTTGAGCTTATCCGTGGTCGGGTTGTAGAGCTAGCAGCCTTTGTAGGGAGGACCAGACATACCCATACCATTACCCTTTCCCCAGCCACTTGACCCAGCTCCTCCAAAAAAATCCCAAGGTGTTCATAGAAATATATTCCCTCCAGCGTGTCCTGTTTCTTCCTCTGGGTCTCTTTCCAGAGAGATATGCCCAGAACTCCTGACCAGAAAGGTGACCAGGAGGCATCCTAACCAGATGCCAAAGCAACCTTAACTGGCTCCTCTCATCATAGACAAGCAGCAGCTGTACTCTGATCCCTCTCCGGATAACTGAGCTACTAACCCTTTCTCAAAGTGAGAGCCCTGACACTCATTTTGGCCACTTGTATCCAGAGCTCACTGGAAAGCAGTCCAACCTATTGCTGGACCAAGCCCTGACTATGTTCATATAGAGACCTAACGGACCGTATAAAAAAATCTGGTACTCCCAGAGTGCCCCCCACAAGATTCCACGAGGGACAGCATCCAATGCCTTTTGCAGGTCCACAAACCACATGTAGACTGGTTGGGCAAACTCTCAGGCACCCTCCAGAACCCTGCTGAGTTTTCCACGACCAGGACTGGTGGGGACAGTCTGCCTACCAGACTGCCCTTCCTGAATCCAAGTTTCGACGGTCCAATGGACCCTCTTCTCCAGGACCCCGAAATAGACCCTACCAGGGAGGCTTAAGAGTGTGATTCCTCTGTAGTTGGAACACACCCTCTGGGCCATCTTTTTTGAATAGATGGACCACCACCCTGGTCTACCAATCCAGGGGAATTGTACCAAATATTGCAGATTCGCTATAATCAACACAGCCCTACAACATCCTGAGCCGTAAGGTACTCAGGGTGAATCTCATCCATCGCCAGGGCCTTTCCAATGAGAAGTGTTTTAACCACCTCAGTGCACCCTAGCAGGTTCCCTCATCTCCGGTACTGAGGGAACCTGACCAAAGGCCACAGGCTGGGCTTTCTCAAGGAAATACATGCTGGCTAGATTGAGGTCTTCGACATCTTCTGCCCACTGACCCTTTCAATTCAATACAATTCAATTCAGTTTATTTCTATAGCGCCAATTCACAACACGTCTTCTCAAGGCACTTTACAGTTCAACCAGATCATACAGTCACATTTATTCCAAGCTTTCTATCTAAGGAAAACCAGTTGATTGCATCAACTCATTGACTAGAATGCAATCCCTCACACTAAGCATGCTTGTAGCGACAGTGGGAGAAAAACTCCCTTTTAACAGGAAGAAACCTCCAGCAGAACCAGGCTCAGTGTGCTGCCATCTGCTGAGGCCGACTGGGGTTCAAGGAGACAGAAGCAGAGACACAAAAAGCAACTTTAAATGGCGGCCCCTTCCAGGAACACACAACCAGACAGCTCCAAGCCAGTTCCGATGTCAGAAGATGGAGAGAGCACATCCAACCAGGCAGGAGGAAGACCGGCTGCTCTCACCTCGTCTGACCAGGTAGGGTTTGGTGTAGTCCCAACTCTCGTTGTCGTTCTTGATCACGTTGAGACGTGTTGGCTGTTGACACAGAAAAGACACATGTTCACAAACAGGAGCTGCATGACCACCGACCCCATCCCAGCCCCTGAACTGGTGGAGCAGCATGAAAACTGTGTTCTGCTAAAGAACAGCAGCTCACTTCCTGCCAGGGAAGCCAGAAGCTGCAGCAGCACAATGCTTCAGATTTTTCTTGTAGTTTCAAACTGCTGGCCCCTCGGCATGGGGGCGGGGCTTGGATGATATGGACTGTAAAATGATTAAACCGAAAACATCTGTCTTTTCATTTTTTTCCCATTTTTAAACCTTTCTCTATGTGGTTAATTTCTTTCATGTTATTAAAATTGTTTTAGATAGTTAAATCACAATTGAAAACAAATATTTATGGCACCAATGTTGCTCCACATCAATGCACAGACTGACAGCGTGATCACTGATGGCCTTTATGGGTTAATAGAAAAAAAAGGACAGCATTGCGAACGGACCAGAAAATACCGAAATCTAAATTAAGTCATTTTTTCTTAAAATAAGTAAATATTTTCTTGAGGTGTGTGAGACACTTTACCAATGGAACAAGACAATTTACATTTAAAATAAGAAAAAACAACTGACTTGTCTTATTTCAAGTGCATATTGGCTACTTATCTTATCTTAAGTGTAAAAATACTCATTCCATTGGAAAATCATCTTATTTAACTGCTCAGATTAAGGTGTTTTGTCAGATCAGCATACCCATATTAAATCTGCATGCTAAACACGTCATATTTGCGTTAATTCCTTTAGTTTTGCACAAAAAATATCATTTAAACTAACCTTTAGTCATGTTCAAAAAAAACAGTTTAAGGTCAGATCGCCATACCCTTCTAAAAACACCAAAAAGTGAGTAATTAAATAGTTTTTTTGTACATGACTAAAGGGATACACGCCAATTGAGGTTGTTTAAAGTCTATTTTTCAAACAAAACTAAAGGGATAAACTGTGTTGACTATGGGTATGCTGGTCTGACCCGGTATGCTCATCTGATAGAACACAGTCAGAAGCCTGATCAGTTGATCTCTATGAGTCGCAGCTTCAGTCCCTGTTAGGGAGAACTATGTGGAGCAGGAAGACACTATTGTGGATTCTGGTTCTTACCCTGGCATACTCGATCTTGAGCGTACAGCAGCCGGCATAAATGTCAGCTCCGTTTAGAGCTGCTTTGGCCTTCTGGGCGCACTGAATGGACTCAAACCTGAAGGCGTCACATTAAGGAAGACAAAATACACAGCAGTCCACAGAGAGGCACATCAAACTTACACTCGTGTTTAAATACAACCGACATGACCAAACCACCAGAGAGCCTGGGATTCCCCCCAGGGAAGGAAAATTTTCCAGAAGGTTTGGTTTAAATAAAAGGATGAAGAGCTGTGACTCAGACGGGTGGAGTCTGAGGCAAGGAGCGGCTTTAGGATTAGAGCCGGTCCTGCTGTCACAGAGGTTCCACAGAGGAGAAAGGATACTCAACCATGGCCTGGATCCCATTCCTCTTGAAGATGACGATCCTCAGCACGCTGCCGATGGGGTTACAGACTGTGTAGAGGACGTCCTGAGGAGAAACACAGACATGTTCCTGTTTCAGCTCCAATCAAAGCAGATCACTGAGACAATAAGGAGCCTAACAGTAAAACAAAACATTAAAGCATCGCTGAGTAACCTTTGACCTCCTCTATCAGTTTAATCAGAGAAATATTCATTTTCAGGCTACTCTTTAGATTGACTGATTGAATCAATGCAATTTCTGGCTACTTTACACACCTCTGTTGGAAATATCAGCCTCTGTCTCCATCTGAGATTCTCTTGCATGGTTTGATTCTTTCATTTCGTTATCTGTTGAGTACTTTGAAGTTTATAAATTATGTTTGGGCTTTATTTTTGTGTTTTGTCTCTTTCTAAATCTAATTATTGTTACATGGAGCTGCAGCTCAAGCCCACACAAGGCGTGTAAAGAAAGAGGCGGACTTTGTTTGTTAATATGGAATGACGGTATAAAATAAGGCTACGCACTTTTTAAATAATCCATCTTTTAAATGTTAGGTTTGGGGTAAAAATCAAGTGTTTTTAAATAAACAGGTTCGAGTATATGTTTAATAAAACAGTCTAAAACAGTCACAAATTTTTGACGCCCCATAAAAGGTCAGAAAATTAATGGAGTCCAAGTCATGTGACTGGAGTTCTGACCTCTGCTGTTTTTCTTATCCCACTCTCAATTTAAGGAGAGACACCAACGGCCTTCCTCCTGCCCTGTAGGTAGCAATAATATGCTTAAAGGCGAGTGGAGATACGGAGTATTGTAGTTATTAGGTTCTGATCGGGATGAGTCTGTTTCATCACTGAAGAGAAAATCTGCTAATTAAATTAGAAGTAAAAACATGGAGGAGGTCTGCTTCATCGTCAGCGTCCTGTTTAAGGTCCAACTGCAGAACTATGGATGGATGGATGGATGGATGGATGGATGGATGGATGGATGGATGGATGGATGGATGGATGATGGATGGATGGATGGATGGATGGATGGATGGATGGATGGATGGATGGATGGATGGATGGATGGATGGATGATGGATGGATGGATGGATGGATGGATGGATGGATGGATGGATGGATGGATGGATGGATGGATGGATGGATGATGGATGGATGGTGTCTAGGTTAATGGCTATTCTCAGGCTGACATTCCTCTATGAGTTCAGGTTCAGCCTGCAGCTCTGAGACAAAGGAAACATCTGGACCATAGCAGATACACTATGATCCATAAATGAGGCGTCTATGTTTGCTGTGGGTGGATTAGAGGAGACCTGGGGACAGGTCTGAACCCGTCCCTCTGACTCACCGGACCTGGGAGGGACACTCTGAACCAAACCTCTCAGCCTTGCTGCTTTATTCACTGCGATTCCTCAGCCATTATACCAACTACATTGCCAGTTTCAGGTATCCTCTATCATCCAGGGCCAACGCCTCCATGTTCTGTTAGTTACCTCAACTAGATCCAGTTCAGAAGCAGGACATTCATTTGAACTGGGATCTGAGAGGCAGAAAGGACCCTCATATTAGTCTGGAAGAGGTTTGGTTCCTGTCAGATGCAGATGAAGGTACAGCTTTTTCAGACCTCGTGGGAACCGTACAGTTCTCACATCGGGCCCCAGGGGGCATCACGACTGCCTGAAACTACCAACCAGAAGGAAAAGCTGAGGATTAACGGCACATCGGCTTCAAATCACTTCATCTTCTAAATATATCAATCAGTTCCACAGGTAAAATGGGCCGGTCCTAACAGTCCACCTTTACTGGTCATGGGTTGGCTATGTGCTAGTGATGCAGCACATGATTGTGGGTAAAAACTTGAAGCAGAGAATCTGTGGCATTACTGTGGACTTTGTTCATAGAAACCAAAGAATAGAAAAAAAACAAACCATTGATAAATATTACAGACCGTAAGACTTAACCCAACAGCAGCCACAGACGAGTAAACCTGGATATGAATGATGGTGAATCCCTGGTGACCACCAGGAGGCACGCTGGTATCTGAAGCTGAGCTCGGACCTGCTGCAGCTCATCCAGAAAATCACTAATTCTATTTTAGAAAGGCAGCAAAGTATCACTATGGCAACATGCAAGATTAAGCTAACATTCAACATTTTTAATGTGACTTTCAACCAGCAGCAGAATAAAAGCCTGGTTTGTATGAGATGTTTTTAAGGAGGAAAACTGAGGAACAACCTTTATCTCCTACCTGAAAACTTCTTAAAACTTTCCTTAATGATAAAGCTTATAGTTAGAGTGGTTCAGGTTATCCTGAGCTAGCTCTATAGTTATGCTGCTATAGGCTTAGAGACTGCTGGAGGACATAGGGACCGATTTTTCATCATTCTATCTCTATTCTCCCACTCTGCAGAATTGAATTGAAAGTTTATCTAAGCCTAAGGCCAGTCCAGAGGCTGGTCATGAGACAATCTGGGGGACAGGTTCAAGCCACCCAGATGTTCCTGGAGGAGCAGCTATGTAGCATCAGAGGTCAGAGGTGGCTGTGTTTCGGTGGACAGTGGGTGAGTGTGGTTACCGTAGTTATAGGGTAGAGCGGGTTCTGGATGGAGAGCAGGAGGACCTTGTTGCCGCTGTTTGGGTTGTCTGCGTTTGTTGGTCTGGTGATCCTCTTTGACGTGGAGTAATTGAAGTAAGCCTGCTGTCCTGGTGAACAGATCAGTGAGAACACCAACACATCAGAACAGAAGACGGGTTCTGGTCTAACATGCAGCTGGTGGAGGACGTGGCCTGCTGGAATCTGGGCTTCCGCACCATTTTATATCCCAGCGATCCACACACTGAAGGCTGTTTGTTCCTGCTGTGTTACAACAGAAGGATCAGATTTTCAGTACAAAGAAAACAGACTGTGAGACGGTTGAAAACCTGCTGAGCTTTGCTGAAGGAGCTATGACCCTGATCTACAGGTAAGGCCCAACATATGAAGGCCGGGTTGATAAAAACAAATCATCAGTTTGTGGTTTTGCTGCAGGTGATTTACTACGACTGAAAACAGGTGCAAAAAGGTGCAGACCATTTGTTTAAATGAGGGTTTTTATGATGCCGTCACCAGAATTGGAGGCCGAATGGATTTATGTTCTGTGTTCCAAAGGAAACTGCACACAGACAGCAGGTTGGGTCACCGTGTGGACCGGGAGAGGACAAAGGTCCTTCTCTGTTCATGTGAAATTAATTAATTAACAAGTAATCAGGAGATGACTTGGAGGAACAAACATGGTGGAGCAGTTTCTAGATCGTTTTATAGTCCCAACTAGTGGAGGTCTAACAGCCGATATGTTTGATACAGAGAATATCTGGTGATCATTTTACAGAGTTTACCCCTTTGATAAAACAACAAAAAATGTATAATTTTAATAAGAAAGAAGAAATAAAAACTGGCTGCAGGAGACAAAGGGACACAGAGAGGAACTGTTTGTTTAATAATATAATAAACATTTGACTTTCACTTTGATAAGAGATTATCTGTTTAATTATTAGTATTCTTGTTTTTTAAAATACAGAATGGTTGCAGCCACTTTAATGCTACGGTCACACCTAAAGCAGCAAGGCAGCAGAAGCAGCTAGCATGCAAAGTGAATGGTTGACGCGCATCTTGGTGTAGCATAAGGTCCCGCAGTGCTTTTGAGCAGCAGGAGCAGCGTGTCATGCTTTTCTGAGCATCTGAGGCTCAGTTTTATACACACAGCCTTTAGTAGACCAGGGCCTAAAAGTTCGACTCTCTCCATCATCCAGTCGTAACATGGACAGCCCTTCAGACTAAATGCTCCAACATCCCAAACCTGAGCCAGCTTGTGGAGAAATGGTCTAAATTGTCTGATTGGTAGGTTCGACCCGGTACTATCAAAGAACATAAGTTATGTTCTGTTTACTAATTAGACAATAAACTGAACAATGACAGGAAAGACTGAGCTTCCCGAACCTGCGATGTACACCGGCTCCTTGGTTCCACAGGACACGCAGCGATCAGCACCCTCTGCTGAGGAGAACTCCACCAGGGCCTGCCGCTTGAAGGGCATCATCATGACGTAGCTGGAAGACAGATGGAAACGTGGATAAACCAACACTTCACTCTCAGTTCCCAGCCTGTCCTCTATCGGACAAAAAGAAGCTTTTAATTAATTGATTTTGTTTAATTTGACACTAAATATGATAGACAGGATTTCTTCTCATTCTGGGCAGAAGAGCTTTTAATAAAAACCTTTATTCTCAGTTGAGAACAGTAAAGATCTTCACATTAGGGTGTCATTTCCAACATAACAACGAAGTAAAGTGTAAATGAGTGTTAAAGGCATAGTGGAGAATTTTTAGCAAATTTTTTTTTTAAAAGACTGGCCCTC
>JAGKQL010000053.1:7957792-7993794 GCA_018398635.1 Cyprinodon brontotheroides
ATCTTATAAATGCCTGGACTTCAGTTCAGCTTTCAACACCATCATCCCACAGCATCTGATAGGAAAACTGGAACAACTGCAATACGCCCCCCCAGTAACTGGCTGCTGAGGTCTGTTGGTCAGTCCGGGTTGAACAGAACACCTCTGATGTCATCACCCTAGGCACAGGCTCCCCTCAGGGCTGCCGTCCCCTGAGCCCGTGACATCATCAATGACCCCTCACACCCCCATCATGGACTGTTCTCCCAGCTGCCTTCTGGGAAGAGGCTTCACAGCATCCAATGCAGGTCCAGCAGGTTCCATAACAGCTTCTTCCCTGCGGGTCCATTTTCGTGGTTCAGTCAAATTCAGGTGCTGAACTATGTCGTCGATATTGCTCTGTTCTTCCTGGAGATATTCCAGAAGAAGAAGATTCTGTTGTAAGCCCGACAGCAGGGTGAGTAGCATTAGCAGCAACCATTCAACACAGTACGGCGCCATTGTTGTTGTAATACTGTGTCGCGCATGCGTGTTTAGAGGCGACGCTATACGGATGCGTGAATAAAAAAAGATCATTTACAGACCCCCGAAACGCCGGCTTCATATGGATGAGAGGCTGGTTTTGTGAATTTAGGCCAGGGTTTGACTTCGTGGGGACGGGGCCTAAGTTTAGGTCGGACTGAGAACACCAGATTCCATCTGGAAGCAGGCAACTTTTGTACAAAAGGTCCAGATCAATAGACTGTTCTATTTACAGCAGAGCAGGTGTGAACACAGCCACAGAAAGCGGGGCACCTCAGGAGGTGAGGATGTAGATCAGGGGTGGGCAATTCCAGTTCCTGAGGGCCACTACCCTGCAACTTTTAGATGCGTCTTTGTTTCAGCACACCTGAATCAAATAATTAGATGATTGAGAGGACTCTGGAGGAAGTGACTGCATACCAAGGAGGTAGTCGAGCCATTTAATTCAGGTGTGTGGAGCAAGGATGGATCTAAATGTTGCAGGATACCGGCCCCAGGAACTGGAATTGCCCACCCCTGATGTAGATGGTAGACCAACTCTACTGAACAGATGGGGTGTCCAGTCCCACGTTTAGACACGTTCAAAAGTAAAGTACTGCATTTCCACCCATCAGTGCTAATTCTGAGCCTGGGCAACAGGATAAACGACCTGTGCCAGCTTCACCATGAACGTAGATGTGTTGGTGTGGAGTCAAAGACGTACTGATCAGGAGCAGACAGTCCGTTCTGCTCAGAAACCTCTGGGTGACATGTCCACTGGTCAGACAGCTGTAAGGACAGGCGAGTTCGGAAAGAAGGCCACTCATCTCCAGCTGGAAGCCCTCTGCCTCACTGGGACCTGGAGAAAGCAAAAAAACATCATCAAACAGGGTTCCTACAGCATAATGCAAGTTAAATTCAAGACTTTTTAAGAGTCTTGAATTTAACATGTAGTGTTGACACGGCCCTAAGAGACATGTATAAATTTTTTTTATTTTGAAACATAAATACTGCTCTCTGTCCAGCATTGTTGTTGTTTTTCTTGCCACTTCTGCATAGCAAGAAGCAGAAGAGTGACCACTATCTGGTATTAATGACATTCAGGTCGGATGAATGCGACCTGGCCGTTCAGACGCAGGTCGCATTTGAAAAGATCAGATCGTATCGGATTCAGGACCTCATAGCCAAACGGCCTGGGTCGCACTGGAAAAAGAAAAATCAGATCTGTGTTGTTCAGACTGTCATGAAAAGATCAGATCCAGGTCGCAAATTGGCCCCAAAAAAAATAAAAAATAAAAATTGGATTTGGGTCACTTCAGGCTGCGGTGTGAATGTAGCCAAAGACATGATCCCAGCTTTGTGGGAGCAGTCTGGATCTGGATCCTTCCTCTTCCACAATGGCACAGAGCAAAGTCCATGAAGAAGAGGAAAAGGAGCTGTACAGTGGAGGTTTTGTCAGATATATTTAAATTGTGTACATGATTTACAGCCGTGTTTTGAGCTTGGTGAACTCTGGGGAAGCTGCTCCTTTGATGACAACAGCATCCAGGGCTCCATCCTCCATCAGAGGGCCCTGGTAGCTGGAAGAACACCAAGACCAATCAGCTGAGATATTTCAAACCACAGCTGCTATTGCATCAAGCAAGCAAGGAAAGAAACAGAACAGGTAAGAGTGGACTGAACATCAGCAGTTTCAACCCAAGTCCAAACTCAAAATGTTTGCTTTTCCTGACAAAATGAGCTAATTTCATTAGTTGTTTCCTGCTCTAATTGCTTAAACATGCCTAAGGGGTTTTAAGATCGATCATCAGAAGCAGTTCCACCCAGTGTAAAATCAGCTTTTGATTTAATATATCTGAAGTGAAATTGTTTTTATTAACTTTTTTGAAAATAAGCATTTTAAATGCCACGATAATCAATATTTAATTAATTTTAATGCCAATTAAGGAAAAAATTAAACAAATATATAGTTGAATGAATTTTTTGCAGCTGAATCTTTTTGCAAGGAATTTTCACCAGAAATAATTTCAGTATTTAAAATTAGGTGCTAAAAAAAAAAGAGAGAAAAAAGACATTCACAGTTTTTCTTCCATATTCTTGGAGCATCAGCTTAGCTTAACTCCTGGTCAGACAGAGGCCAAGACTCAATTCTTCTTCTTCTTCTTTTCTAACTCCATGGACTCTCCACTTGGCATGTTTCAGAAACCTCATTGGAACCGTCTGGTAGATGCTGTATCCTGGAAACATAATGCGGCTGCTACCCAATCACCATCTCCTCTCTAACAAGGTGAGGGAAGTTTCATTCAAACAGGATTTATCCAGCCAAAGACTACCTTAAAAAATTCAAATATGATATTATTGTGAACTGCACTGTCTGTGATCTTCTTCAAGAATCTGTTACACATTTGTTTTGGTTGTGTCCATACGCTAAGACTTTCTGGATCTTCTTTGTAAATTCATGTGGGTTCGTACCTAAAAGATTTTCAACTTTGTAGGAAAACGCTCAATTTGTTTTCAGCTGCAAAAGTAAAAGATTTCCACTTAAGAGTATCATTACCTTGTTTTCATTTCAGTAAATTGAAATTAAAATGAAACAAAGCCAGACTTTAATGTTTATTTATTTGAACTTAATATTTTAGTACTAGGATTCAGTAGCACTGCCGCCTTGCAGCAAAGAAGGTTCTTGGGTACGCATTCCCTGCCCGGGTCTTTCTGCATGGAGCTTCTGCCCCCTTCTTCCCGTGCATGTGTGGGTTCTCTCTCCCGGTACTCCAGCTTCCTCCACAGTTCAAAACATGACTGTTAGGGTTAATTGGCTTCTAAATTCTCCTTAGGTGTGTGTGTGTGTGAATTATTGTTTGTCTCTGTGTTGCCAGCGCGATGGACAGGTGACCTGTCCAGGGTGGACCCTGCCTCGCCGAGACAGTTGGAGATAGGCACCAGCATTTCACCACCTCGCTTAAGATAAAGCGTGGTGCATAATGGATGGATGGATTTTAGTAACATTGTAAACCCTCCTTCTCTCACCAAAGTAGGCATGGGAATCAAAAAACTGGTTCCTGTTCAGAACCCGGTCTGCGGTGTTCCAATTCCATGACACCGTTTGGCAGCTAGCTTAACAATTCCCCTTAATAATTACAGGCAGCACCAGAGCCTAGCGATGAGTAACCACTTGTCTGACGCGCCGGGCAAGTAGTTTTATTGTTGGGAGAGCACAAATTTTTTATTGCATTTGCCCAGTGGGCAAAAAAAAATTTATCATTACCGGTACTCAAAATTACTTTAAAATCACCCACATTATCCGATGAAAACGAATCCGCATGTTACCCGCTAGCCATTTTGTTGTTTTGTACACATTCTGGCGTGATTTGAAAAAGCTTGGTGATTTTCTCCTCGGCCAGATGGCGTGATTTTTGTCCACCTAGCGGTAATTTTTGATTTAGTTACCAAAACGACAAACAAGCTAGAAAGCGCTATCATATGGCAGTCTTCTGTACAGTGATGCAGGTCATACATAAAAAAATGTTCATTAAATTTTTTTTCTCTTAAGACATTGGAGAGGTGCATTTAAATGTTATAAAGCTAAACAGGTTAAATTGGTCATATAGTAGTAGTGTAAGGTTTTAACCTGTCAAGTTTTTTTTTTAGATTTTTACAAACAATTACAATTTTTATATTTTTCTGATTTCACAACAGTTAAAAGCAAAGTTTAGTTTGAAAAGAATGTGCAGAGCGGCTTGAAAAGCATGTTAACACGTAATGTAGGTTTGGAGTTCATTATTCGACACATGCATATACAATACCAGGAACCTGAAAACTTAAAAATACCGAATTACAAAAACATTTAAAAACAAACATGTTTCATTGATATATATATACAAAATGAATATTAGAACTATATTTATCAAACATTATACTGGGCAAGTAAAAAATGTTTCTGGGCAAATGAAATGTAAAAGTCACTTGCCCTATGGGCAAGTGGTAAAAATCCTTAACGTCAACCCCTGCAAAGTCTGAATTATTTAATCTCAAATATGACCTTGCAGTTAGCAAGTACGACGTGACCAGGCGTAAGTCTAGAAAAGCAAACAAAAGAGCTCAAAGTGATCGAAAGTTTGGCTTCATTTTAAGGAAGAGAAAGAATGCATCAAGGCGGTTTGCAATCATTGCAAAGTGGCAATTACATCGGCGGGAGGAAATACATCCAACATGCAGAAACACCTACGCACACAACATGGCACACGTTTTAACGAATGCCTTCTTTTTGATGCTTCCGGACAGAAGCTAAAGTTACGACAAGCATGGAAGGCAACTCTGGTGGTAAGTAGCTGTTTATATCACTGGCTGTGCTTCATGTGGTTCCAAGTAAATCATATGACATTTTGAAATAAACCGTTCCTACCCTCTTTTAAGGTTAGTTAAAGAAGTGTGCCTTTCTCGTTAATCCAGCCCCTTCATTGCTAGTATATTTAATTAGAACTACTGGTAGCTGCAATTCTGTAAGGAAACATGCTACAAAGTTGCTCCGCAAAACTGACGCTCGTTGATTTAAACCAGGGGGAGATGAGTTTACAGTAATGCTTTTTCACTAAACAGATGCCTTCTCCATTAGCTTTAGGTGACCGGGACGAGAATCGATAAGAGAATCGAATCGTTTCACAGAATCCGTAAGAGAATCGGAATCGTGAAAATCTTAATTCCCAACCCTAACCAAAAGGCACAACAAAAAAACCCACACATTTCAATCTGTTCCCAACTAAAAAGTCTGGACAATTTATCTTCATAGAATATATGTGTTTTGGTACAATATATGTATGTAAATCTGTTTATACACATATGTATATATGATACTCCTAAACACATAATTTTGCAAGTTTGTTTGTCTTTCCTCCAGACTGTACTTGTTTATTGTGATTATATTACTATACCCCCCGGCACATTTGATTGTTTATCTGTATATTTTATATATTATTGCTGACAAAAAAAACATTTTATGTCCTGTTTGGACAAAGGGGCCCTGAAAAGCCACGCCCACAGAGACACCTGCAAGCATCAGCGCTTTTCCAGCTGCTACCAGTTGATCCAGAACACCGGGAATCTGGACAGGCACCAGCAGCAAGAACCGCTCCACAGCTTTCCTAATTATCAGCACATAAATACGCTGCTGAACTCTGACCTTTTTCATGCCCACACAGTTTATTCTGAAATTTGAGAAAGGCAGCAAACGGGGCCCCACTCCTCGGCTTCACATAGCCGCGAGCGGAACAGCCAGGGCGTCCAGCTTGTGCTCTCACTGCCAACAGAATAATGTATCCGTTACCTCCTGGCCTCCTAGCTTAGCCTTCAGAGCCCCGCTAAGCAGCTAGCAAACAGGCAGGCATGACAGTCAGCGGGCAGCTGTCTTCACACTCACCCTAAATCCTCCAGTGCGATGAGGATGTCAATCTCCATGTCGGATATCTATGCTGAAAGCGGTGCCTCAGCAGGACAAATTTCACTCAGCTGGTACACGTTCAATACTTTTCTCTCTTTCTTTCTTCTTCTTTCTTTCTTACTTCTCTTCTTCTTTTCTATCATATCTTTTCTGTTGCGTTTAATGGCGGTTGGCAAACCACTTTTCGGTGCATTACCGCCACCAACTGGTATGAGGAGAGTGTGCATCAGAGTGACCCTATTCATAAAGATACTTTATATTTATATATATTCTTATATCTATACAAATACTAATACTTTAAAAAAATACTAATACTCCTAATTATTCCTCTTATTGTTAAATATTTTAAATAAATCTCTTTTTACATTTTTTTTTACTTTTTCTGCAGAATATCTATCAAATCAAATTTAACTTTTCTCCATATTTAGATCTAACCAAATTCCTTCTTTCTTCTTCATACTTCTTACAATACATCACTACATGTTCTACTGTTTCTTACTTGTCCACAATATTCACATTTGCCTGATAAGTGTTTCCCTATTTTGAATAGTGTATTATTTAATCCTTTATACCCAAATCTAAGTCCTGAAATGTCTGCTTCTCTCTTCTGCTTCCTTCTGCTTCCTCTCTTCTCCAACTCCTCATTTCTCCTATAAAACCATCTTCCTCTCCTTTCTTCTTCCTTTGTTTTTGCATCTTTTTCTTCATCCTTTGTTTAATGATACTTTTCATTTCTGTCTTACTTAAGTTAATCATCATATCAGTGGTTTTATTTTGTGATGCTTCCTTAGCAATCTTATCTGCAATTTCATTTCATTTCCTTTAATCCCTAAATCCCTAAATCTCCTAAATAAAACTGTTAAACTTTTCCCCTGGTCTCTCTGTTTGGTCTTCTGCATTTGGGTCTGATCTTTAGTTAAATCATGAGAAACTGTGAAACTGTTTTGTCTTTGAATGACCCTAATATATGGAAGAGGATTAGGGCCACTGAAAAAAAAAAAAAGTTAACAGATTTTCAAATGTTATTTCAGTTTCATATGGGGAAAAAGTCAGAAATCTGACTTTAATCTCAGAATTCTGACTGAATTCTGACAGTTTACAAACATGTTACCATCAAGCCATAGCGATGTCTGTTTTAGAGACCAGCTCTCTTTGTTTTATTCACCTTCTGCTCTTCCATTAATGAAACAGCAGCACCAGGGGCCCCTTCGGGCACCTAAAAAGTTGCCTAATTCTGTAATTTTTCATCAATGTGTTACTGGCCCTCCCAAAACAACTTACATCTTTGTCAGTGAAGCTGAGTGCTTCACATCTCTTCCTTCATGGTGCCCATCTACATTAAGATCCAACATTCTGAGATTAAAGTCAGCAATCTGAGAAAAAATTCAGAATTCTGAGAAAAAAAGTCTGAATTCTGAGACATATTTCCCATATTACACTGAAATAATATAAAAAAATCAGTTAACTTTTTTTTTTCTTTCAGTGGCCCTAATCCTCTTCCGTACTAATATTTTGTCTTACAGAGAACAATTGGAAACATCACATGAGAGTCTGTATCAAATGTGGATTAATGTTTGAGATTGATTAAGTTTGAACTGTAAATATACAGTGATATGTTTATATTACTTTTTTATGTATTTATTACTGTTTTCAAGGCTGCACTTCAAAATATGAAATTGTCTAGAGCCATTTTTAAATGAAATCACTGTCCCCAGACATCCGTGGTTATATTCTTTATATTTACATTTTTTTTTTTTTTTTAAAGCGGGTGTGTGCATGACATCATCCGTGTGCGCTGGCTACCATTCATTCCTCCTGTTAGGCTGAACTGCTGCTAGTTTCCTCACATGCCTGGAAGATGTGTAGTGCTGCTACCACAGATGATCTACGCTCTCCAAATGGAATTGAGCGATTCAGATTAGCTAGAATGAATAGAAGGGGAAGAGCGTAGCTGCCTGTGGCCCGGGCTGCCTGTCACAACTCCAGTCCAGCGTGCGGGGATGGCGTCAGACATCGCCGCGCTTTGTTTTAAAAATAAAATATAAAAGAAAAATATAACATGATGTCTGGGGGCATCTGACTTCGCTACATGTAATGAATGCTGGCGTACCATAAATTATAAATTATGAACAGTTCAGTTTGTGCCTTCAACTTCGTTGCCCATAGGAAGACATTACTTGGATATAACCTAACGGAATATCTTCAGAGCGGCTCCAACTGACACAAAACTAATATTGGTGAGTAGAACATGATGTAATAATGTAAAATCAAAGGGCCTAATTTAGAAAAAAAACGGCGTTTCCCTTTAAGGTGCATACCGCCACCTACTGTACATGAATGTGTAGCAACATTACTTTACATCAAATTCTATTTTTCAATTTTGTATTCTGTAGATAAATAAATAGTGCTTTCCTTAATCGGTGAATATCCTTTATCTTTCCTTCATTTCCCAATATTCCTTTAAGACTCCATTCCTGGCCTGTGAAGTTTTCATCAGTACGTGTTCTACATTTTCTTTTTCTCCACTTCCTTCTCATTCATCATTTCATACCTATTAAATATAAATTGTCATTTAAATAGGTGTGACTCACTCTTAACCTGATCATTATTACTTCTTCCCTTCTGTTTCTCTCATTAATGACTCTATTTAATACTGATTTTTGTTCCTTATATAATCCTCTTCTTATCTTCATCCCACCTCTTTTGCTATTTTTCCATTTCTTTACTCTTAATAAGTGTTTTACCTTCCCCTTTCCCTAAAGTCTCCACAGAGTCATAGAGGGTTATAATCAGGGGCCTGCTCACTCCAAAGGACCTCAGCCTCCTCAGGAGGTGGAGGTCTGGTCCTTCTTATACAGGAAGTCGGTGTTATTAGTCCAGTCCAGTTTATTATTGATGTGAACACCCAGGTATTTGAAACTCTCCACGCTTTCTATGTCCTCCCCTGGATGTTCATAGGGGGGTGAGGTGGGGGTCTTCTCCTGACGTTGATCACCATATTTTTGGTCTTACTGGTGTTAAGACACAGGTGGTTCTTTTTGAGCCAGTCCAGTCCATGCTTCAGCGGCAAAACCATGTAGAAGGATCGGCAGGTGGAGGTGATTCCCCAATCCTGCCGTGGATTGAAAAATATTGTCTTATGTAGATTTAAGAATAAAGCTGCACATCTATGAAGACATTTGTTTTTCCTTTTTTGAGTCCAGAACAGAACAAGCTTCAAAAAGATACTGTCTTCAGAACTACTGCAGATGATATGATGAACTGACCTGTGTATATATGTTGTATATTTCTACTCTTTTTCATGTTCCTATTATTTCCTAATGTGCAACTTGTGCAATTTTTTAATGGTTTGTTCATAATGTAATGTAATTTCTTTATGAGAGGACCCCAGGAAGATTAGTGGCCACTTATTTGGCAGCTAATGGGGATCCTAATAAAACTAACTTTTCAGTCATTTTGAAGCCTTTTGAAGCCATTACTGCACTTAAGTACTTTTTTGAGTATCTTTACTTGAGTGATTTTTTGTTTTTCCAGGAAGCTGTTAGCTCCTTGTTCCTTTTGGTTCAGCGTAGCTTTTTAATCCTCTGTTTCTGTTTTTCATTCCATCATGGCAGATAGCAGCCCTTAGAACTGAATCTGGACGCCACTGATTTACAGAATTAATGACGTTCCACAGATGAGAGGAACTCAGAGCAGATATTATTAGTAGTTTATAATTTGATAAGTTATTGTCGTGTGGCCAATCTGTTCAGTAGGGAGAGTCTCAGATCAGAGTTATAGTTTCTTTGTGGTCATAGATTCAACCTTTAACCTCTATTCTATAGAGAAAATGTGAGGAGAATCAATACTCTTATGTTTTATTTTTGGTTTGTTTTTAAATACAAAATAATGATAAAATAGTCCTTATTTTTTATGCTAAACACATTTCAAGGTGGTGTAGAATCTATCAGGTGTTTTCTGAAAGTTACACAGTTCTTTAAAATTACTCTGAGAAATACACAGAAATGTTCTGATATTAGAAAATGTAATTTGTATTTTTGAATACTTAAGTATTTTCAAAAGTTAGTACTTCAATACTTTAACTTAGATTAGGTGTTTGACTGAGTAACATTTTACTTGTAGTTGAGTAGGGTGATCAAATGGTAGTATCAGTACTTTTTACTCAAGTACTACAGTTGAGCACATCGTCCATCACTGCCTAACCCTGTCAATACCCCTAAACCAAACCACTGTCCCACACAAATTAACAAAAATCAAGTCCACACACAATAGCGTCATGTTATAAACAACAAACTGTAAAAACAGGCCTTTTAATGTATTTTCTCACCAGAGTGCCATATATTACATACTTTATCTAGCTTTTCCTGGTTAAAGTCTGACTCTCCAGGATCCAATCGGGATAAATCCACTGGAATGTTGCTGAAGTTGAGATCCGGGATCTGAGGGTCTTGATGGCGTTCCTGTTACCATGGAAGTTGAACCTCAGACAGAAGAAGAACTGGGCTCTAGGTAAAAGTCCGGAGTTGGTGGGATTTACACATGGGGGGATTTATCATTAGGCAATACTAAGCAGCTGCCTAGGGCCCCAAGTTCCTGGGGGCCCATAAAACTCTTTTTACATGTATAGTTAATACAACTATTCCATATTTGTGCGCATTAATTATGTTTTTGATCAAAATCCTTTCACTAAAACGCCATCAGAACGCTTATAATATTAAGTGTGTCTCTAAAGTGTATAATGTAATGATGTAATCATGTGATGATGTGACAGTCTGAGGATGTATAAAATGCTTCTTTAACTGTTAATCGGGCCTCTTTTTAAGAAGTGAGCCCGGGGTTATGCAGCTGTCTTCTGTAAATATAAGCCACTTCTCTGATCTGAGTAAGATTACAACTTTAATCAAAATAAGTTGTCATGTCTCACGGTTATTTAATGCATATAACTTATGAAGTGCTATTTAAAGAGTTTGTCTCAAGTGATCTTTTTTTTCAGGAAAAAGAACCGGAGAGATAAAGCTTCAAGGTGTAGACACAGAGAGCTTATCTTTAACAAAAAAAAAAACAGTTTGAAGAGCAGTGTTGCCAACTTAGCGCTTTTGTCGCTATATTCGAAGTAAATTTTTCAGACCTCTAAAAGCACTTTTATTTCAAAAAAGCCCCTAGTGCCAAATCTACTTGACTTTCTTCTTCTGCTATTGGAGACTTTTAGAGACAACATATAAAAAAGCAGAGACTCTGCTCTCTCAGAACAAAGTTAGATTAGTAACCCGCGCCTCCTGCTCTCCTCTATCTTGTCTGCTGTCATGATGGTAACAGCTGTTATTTTATACAAATGAAAAATGGAGAACAAGAGAAGCAGATCATGGCTTGTCTACAGTGAAAAGAAGGACTGAATTTATTTACTTTTACCTGTCGCCTTTTTGGATAAACAGTAGGAGCTTAGTGACTGGAACAAATCTTTCATTTCTTTTGATAAAGATTTGAGTACAAAGTATAGAGAGGAAAACAACTTAAGAAAGGGACAAGAAGAGAGAGGGACAAAAACTAGAATAAATAATGGATGTCTATTGTGTTAACATTTCTCTATCTGTATAATGGGTCTGTTTTATGTGTTTTCGATTCAGAGGGCCTCCTGCCTGTCTCCTGGCTTGGGCCCTGAATATCCCTAAATCTGTCCCGTGGATTCAATAATCATGCTCGGTGATCAAGCCAACTGATATTAGCAATACAAGCAATCATTAACATTTGACTTTAAGCAGTAATGAACAGTGAAGGCTTGTTACAGTGACTGTTGGAACAAGCTGGCTACTGTGAAAAGTTCAGGAGAGGTGACCATCAGAATGCTGTCCTTGGTGGAGGTGCAAGGACATTTCTATCACCCAGAATCCAACATGGCTGCCACAGCACAGGGGGTAATGTAACAGTGATCTCCTGTTTTGGACTTTCTTAGATCAGTGGTTCATAAAGCTGAAGTCAGTCTCTATTGGTGAAGATGCTTCTGAGAAAGTTGTTTTTTTTCCTGACTGTCCCAGTGTCACTACCCGATCCGTTCCGGAAGCATGATCCGTCCTGCTCATGCACCATCAGCTCCATTTGTCGCATCCAGATAGATATCCGGGTCGTCCGTGATTTTATTTAGTTAAAAACACCTAAATGACATTTTTCCTTCCCCAAAAATAGTAAACGTATTAAAATATAATGTGTTAAATGTTAATAATGTATTTCCTGAGTAAATAAAAGCCTTAAAAATTCTGTTTTATCCCTCGTCTCTGCCGATCTGCACCGGAAATGGGATCTATGCTACTTCCAGTGGCTAACTTTTTCGGCTTTGGATTTGAACATAAATCTAGTCTTTTTTGAGTTTTTATACATGTATTGAGTTTCGTTTTAACCTCCTGCACTATATAGTGATGTAATCTAAAGAAAAAAGCGACTAAAATCCAGATAAAAATGGTTAATCATATTTAGCCAAACTATTTCTGAGCATGTCACGCGATGGCGTAAGAGAAGCTGTTTAGTGAAGAAAATGTAAAAAGCATCAAAATTGTCTCACAGAAGTCATAAAACATTTTGTTAAAGATGTTTATTAGCATTCTCTAGTGAGTTAAGGATAGAAATAAGTAGGTTTAGTACCATAATTACATTATTTAGCTGGACACCCGATGTATATCTATTGGCGCATGCGCAGAGCGGATCATGCTTCAGGAAGGATCGGGTAGTGACATTCACGGATGTTGTTCTCGCCCCTCCTCTTTACCCAGCATGCATCAGCAGACCTGTCTGTTCTTGAGACTGACAGCCGGTCCCAGCATGCACTGCAGCAGCAGCAGCTTTCAATGGAAGCGCTCACAGAGCTCAGAGCATTAAATTAAAAGTTCTCTCTTTTCTGTTGCTGTTGTTCAATAAAATTACATTTTAAGATCATTTGAGGTAGGGAATATTATACTTTAAAGCATCACTATATGGAACATTTACCAACTTAATGCGTAATTAAACATTTTTTTTCCAAAGTTGAGAGGACCGCAGCAACCAGTGGAGCTCCAAGGCTAACGGCAGCCTGGTTTAATCCTAGCCCGTCTGCAGCAGCCCTCGCTCTGCATAGCCGTGTGTGAAGGACCGCTGGCATTTGATTTGTGTTTATCGGACTGTGTTCATTATTATTCCCCGAATAAATGAAAAAAAAAAAAGTTTATTATTATCTAGAGAGAAATAATAACAGGAGGTGAAATGCAGCTCCAGACTAGCCGAGCGTGTGGTGATGTCATCAGTACGCTTCTGTTCCAATTGACCCAGATTTATGCATCGTGCTCCATCCTCCCCAAGTCTACACTTTCCTGTGTTCTTCTTAAGAATGGACTTGGCGAGGACACAAGTCTGTACTCGCGTTCTTGTGTAATAGACGGGTATGGAGGCTGCGTGCAGGCCTACAAAGAAGCCAATGACCCCCATTCCAAATGGGTGGACCCGTTCGTCCGTCTAAATTAGCATGTTTTCTAAACTAAAAAAACGAGGCTTTGTTGGGCTACTGTATAAAGCTTTTGAACTCAACGCTATTTCTGACATTTTGAATTGAAAAAGTTTCCTGGATTGGAGGCGAAACGTCTACAAACTTGGAAACCAAGTCCAGTGGATTGTTTTTAAGCGTTTTTGGAATGACTGTGACCTGGATGAATGAGAACCTTCACCAGCATATCTCCTCATAATGTTTCAGCGATTCATCTCATTCGTTCTGCATAAAAAAAAAAAAAAAGATTGTTGAAAGAAGTGCTTAGTTATTCTGTGGTTGATTTAAAAATGCATTTAAGGAGGCTAGGAGGGGCCCTGCTACCGTGGGACAGAACCCTCGACAGCCACACATAGAAACCTTTATAAAAATATGTTTTAAAATCCGTCATAGGTAAATATTCATCATAATAATACAACATATGGGCCCCATTAGATGGGAGGAGTGCTGAGAGCAGTACCAGTGTCTGTAAGACAGGAATAGCGGGGCCAGAACCCCTCAGCAGGTATCAGTCTGCTCCTCCAGACCCAGCTGGGATCAGAACCAGGATCCTCTACTCGCAAGCCGACACGCTGCTGATCTTTGCTGTGTTCTCGCTCCAGGGTTGGAGGTTCTGCAGGGCATACAGCGAGCTGTTCTGCAGGCACAGTGGGTCAGGTGCTACCGGCTGGTTGATGGTTTTCTGGAAGGCCTCCTGCTGCAGCTGCATCAGAATCCGGTTGGCCTGCTGCCGCTCTGCCTCACGCTCCTCTGCTGTCTGCCGCCTGCAGAGAGGATGGAGAGAGTCAGTGGCTGCCACTACTTCACTGGACATCTACGGGAATTCTTCTCAGAGTCAGGGGTAGATTTAGGTAATATGGGGCCCTAGGCAAAAACAGGCGGGTGCCCCTCTGAATTGAGAAGACATCACATAAAACAGATAGATATAGATACTGAAATGTTAATGGAATCAGACATCCATTATCATGCTTTCTCGGTTTTGGAGTGAAAGATTTTTTCCGAGCACTAAGCTCACTTAGCTGATTGCTCCTTTCTACTTGTGTTTCCAAAAAGGTGACGGCAAAAGTAAATAACCCAGTCCTTCGTTTCACTGCAGACAAGCCATGATCTGCTACAAAGTCATAATTTCAACTTTCAAATGCATAATTTCGACTTTTTTTCACCTCCTCTCACTGCTAAGTCCTCTATTATGACTTTGAAAGTCAAAATTGACAGCGTCTCATAATCATGACTTTCTATTTGTGTTCCTTACTTTCATGTGCCGGGTATGGGCTTCTAGACACAACTAGCGGTCTGCAGATGACAGCAACATTTCTTTCTCTAAGTCTGGACTTTCAAATCTTCTTTTCAGAAAATTAAAAAGAGATCATATCTCTCCTATCCTACACAGCTTCTCTTCATTGGCTTCCTGTTAAATCAGAATAGAATTTAAAATCCTCCTTCTCACATATAAAAATTGCAAATGGCCAAGCTCCATCTGATATCAGAGATCTGATTGTTCCTTATGTTCCTAACAGGCACTTGGCTCTCAATCTGCAGGTTTACTAGTGGTTCCTAGAATTTCTAAAAGAAAGTAGAATGGGAAGCAGATCTTTTTAGATATCAGGCTCCTCTCCTGTGGAACCAACTACCAGTTTGTCCGTGGAGCAGAAACCCTGTCTGCTTTTGAGGCTAGGCTTAAAAACCTTCCTTTTGATAAAGCTTATAGTTAGAGGTGGCTCAGGTTGTCCTGGGCTATCTCTATCGTTATACTGCTACAATGACAGAGGAGCGACACTTAGTAGAGGGGGACCTTTTTTCATAATTCTGCTTCATTCTGTCTCTATTCTCCCATTCTGCAGAATCTGTTAGTTCAATCTCTAACATTCTGCTCCCTCTGCTTTGAATTGTTTATGTGTCCATGAGACCGGAAGATTTCCTTTTTAATTTTCGGGTTAATTGAAGAAATATACTGAGTTACTGAGTTCCCTCTCCTAAGTTGTCTGGTATATTACTTAATTAAACTGTTTATTTATTTTATTTTAATTTATTTTATTTTTGACACCCCTTTATTACACATAGTAACGACTACTTTCATCATATCTATCACTGAAAATGTGTTAATTTAGCTCATTTGCTTCTAATTTGGTATAGCTTTCTTTTTGTTACGTAAGCTGTGCTGATGATGCAAAATATACCATTGGAAAGCTTACATTTACCGTATTATCTTCCCTCGTATCCAATGAGGCGTTTAAGTGCTGTTGGAATTTAGTCTATTTGGCGAGAATTGGCATAAATAGTCCCATTTTCTCTTTGTTTATCTGTTAATTTTATAGACTCTGTTATTTATCAATAATTCTTGTAACATATTGGGTTTATTTGCATTCTGTATACATTGCTTGTTCATTTCTATTCTAGGTAGATTTGATATGCTTGTGTTGTTTCTTCAGGTACTTATTTTAATTTATTTCTGTATTTTGTAAAAACCATTAACAAAAAAAGAAATAATAAGAAAAAAAGAGGCTCAAAGAACAATCGCCATCTAGATCTGCACAACTTCAATAAAGAGTGGCATGAGTGCAACTGACTGTCATCATTGTTCTGACCGGACAACCTGGGGATATTCAGGATTAAATCAATTGCCTACACAGTCTTTGAGAATTCCCAATATTTACATTTAAATACAGTTTCCTGTGAAAAAATGAAAACTGGTTGATCCTTTATTTTTATTACATAAGCAAATCATCCTGTTAAAAAAGGAGTTTTTCCTCTCCACTGTTGCTACAGGCATGCTTAGTGTGAGGGATTGCATGAGTTGATGCAATCAACTGGTTTTCATTAGATAGAAAACTTTGAATTAACATTAAAGATTTTATTTGTCATTTTGTTTACACAAGTGTAAAAATAAAAGAAATTTGGTTTGGAACAGCTCTCTGGACAATTTCAACTTTTTTTTTTATTTAAACTTTTTTTAATCTGACTGGATGATCTGGTGAATTGTAAAGTGCCTTGAGATGACGTGTCATGAATTGGTGCTATACAAATAAACTGAATAGAATTGAAATGAATGCAGCGCTCTGAGCGCTTCTGTTTGCTTCCATTGTGTTTTTATAAACACAGCAGGAAAATAAAAGCATTTAATTCATATAAAATAAAATATGGTCAAACCTATTTTCATACAAGAAAAAAATGATAAATAAATACATAAATATATATCTATAATTTAACATCCGCCTGAAGAATTAAACGTAGGTATTTGGTAGGATTAGCGGGTTCTGGCCCACGAGCCGGATCGGTCCGCCCTCATCTACTCTCTCTCTCTCTCTTTTTTTTTTTTTTTTTACTTTATTGAACAAAAAAAATAATTTAAATTTTTTAATTTTTAAACTTTAAATTCTTACAAAAATAGTTAAAAATAGAAGTAAAATAGATTAGAATAGATATAAATAAATAAATAAATAAAGAGGCATTAATATTACAACCAATGGACACATACAAAACTTAAAACAATTAAAAGAGCCAGACTCATTCTGCAACAAGACACTTCCTTGGATCATTTTATCGAGTCAAAAAAAAAAAAAAACAAAAAAAAAAAAAACAGAAATGTATTATAAGTTTATTTATATTTATTATAAGTTCATTTATAGGCGTTTTTGAAACTTATTAATGAAGGTTTTTAATTTTTCATTTTCCCATGACAATATTGACCATGTCATTCTTGTCTATTAATATTTGATTGAATATTTTGTCATATTATCTATTTAGTTACTAAACCAAATAAGCAGGTTCTGCCAAAAGTGACCCGCCCTCATCTACTCGCACATTTCTGGAAATAAAAATCAAACAGCAGCTGTGTTTGGAAGCGCTTATGGTCCAAAGTCTCACCTCCACTTGGTGCGCCGGTTCTGGAACCAGGTCTTCACCTGAGCGTCCGTCATCTTCAGCGCCTTGGCGAGCGCCGCGCGCTCCGCAGACGCCAGGTACTTCTGGCGGTGGAAGCGCTTCTCCAGCTCACAGATCTGCAGCCTGCTGAACGACGTCCGCGGCTTCTTCTTCTTCGGCGGAGTGCGGTTCTGGTACGGATGACCTACACGGCGCGTGACAGTGAGGGGTGAGAGGGAGACTGGAGGGGGTGATGATGATGATGAAGAAGAAGACAGGGTGAGCAGAGAGGGGAAGAAGCTGGTCTGAAGGCCAGAAAGAAGCTGGAGGTTTAAATGAGCAATTTTAATTTCACCCATTTCAGATCATGACTTTGAAAATCCTGGTTATCTTTTTTTCTTCTTCATGAAATTTGGTGACTTTTCCTCATCTGGGGTCATGAACATGTATGTAAAATCTGGCCACTCTGATGTGTAGTGGAGTGTCTGTGCAGAGTATGTATACAAATATGATGTTATGGGTCAATTTGACCCGGACACTTTAATGTGGGTAAGTAGCCATTCAGGTAAATAAAAATGGCTCTTTGATGTACCTTACTCTTTTCATTTGCCTCTGAGACCCAGACCCAGGTGTGGTAAGGGAGGGAACTTTCTTACACTAGTTCTTGTCACTGCTCTCACGTCATCTATATGAAAAAACTCACCAAAAACTTAGCTCCTGAAGGATTACAGCTGAGTAGTCTTTTTCACAAATTTTGAACTTGGATAGTGATGTAGAGCAAGAGTTTTCTAAGGCAGAGGATATTCCAGAATCAGAAGACAAAGTTATTGTTGACCCACATGATCAATTCTCCTACTATGAGATGGACTCAGAGGAAGAGTCTTCTATTATCCCCCGAACAGATGAAAGCCCAGGAATGAGGCAATCATCTTCTGCAAGAGTGACAACATCACAACACCAGAGTTGATGCAGACTATCATCAGCTAATTTGATAAAAACTCCTGGTCCTACCAGATTTGCAATCACATGAATTGAAGAGATTCAATCAGCATTGCTCAGAATGCCCATATCATAATATGGGCAACCTGAGGTGCAAAATCCAGCTATGCATGATATATGCAAGTATACTGTATACTGGAAAGCTATCTGGAGGAAAAGCTTAGAAGAATCAGGGAATGTGTTTCATGCTGGAGATGAATGAAGGGCTGCAAGTCATAACATCACTTGTGACAACCTCTATGTCCTACCTGTTTGGAGAAGAACTTCAGAAAAGAAAGCTGACCATGTTGGGAACAGAAGGTTCTTATCATGAATATAATGCAAGCTGATGTATCTCTGAGCACAAGAAAGGACTTGAAGGCACAAATGATCCTGGATTATAACTCAACCAGAGGAGGAGTTGACAATCTGGACAAAGTCACAGCAATATACAGCTGCCAGGGCAAGACTGCCCACTACCCAACCAACATAAAGTGGAGACGGGTGAAGAGAAGAGGAAAAGATCCCAGCTCTGTCCCTCCAGAGAGGACAGTAAAACAAGTACATCTTGTGTGAAATGTATGAATTCCATCTGCAGAAAGCAGTTACATTCTTCCCATCATGTGGAGAACTTTAAAATTGTTGAATGTTCAAAATATTAGTAACTAGCGAATTTTAAAGCTAAATTTCAAAAAACAAAATTTGTGAAGAGGGAACATTTTAAACCTAAATAAAGTGTGTGAATTAAAACTGTATGGTTTGTCACTTGACTAAATGTTTAAGTAATCTAAAATAAATTGGTTATTGATTTAACCTGTTTTCTTGACTATTTTGTATGTATTTACACAGTGCGGGTCAAAATGACCCGCAACATAATGAATGTAATTTTTTCAACATAATATAATGGTTAAAAATTTTAATTTCATCATCGATCATGACTTTTTAAAATCCCATACGATCGCTTAGGTACATGTGAGAGCTTAAAATAAATAAATAGACCCATATTCAATCAGCTGGTTGTCTTAAAAAAAAAAAAGTGCAAAAGATTTTCCGATTTAAAAGGGAAATTATTAACATCTAATTAGGAATAGATTTGTTTATTTTGATATATAAACCTTGGTTGAAATAGTTAATTTAAGGAATTCATGCTATGAAAATGTTTCGCGTGAAGCTGGAATTGATTGCTGATTTCTTTTACTTTTAAAATGATAAAAAAAGATTAATATCTTCCCCAAAGGTTTGTAGATTATCACGAATTTATTGGTTCAGTTCAAAGACTTTACTGCTGTGATGTTGGTGTGATTTCTTCTTCTTCAGTTTAGTAAAATTATATTCTTTCATATATTGATCGGCTCAGCTCAGATTCAATCTGTTTTTGAAAGAAAACGAAAATCCGCAGGAGGAAGAGTTGGATTCAAGGAAGGGAAGCTGATTAGAGGAGGGGAAACTTCAAATAAAATATCTGAATAAAAATATTTCTTTTTTTTGTCTAATTTTGTCTGATAACAAAATATGACAGGCTTTATTATGGTCATCATTTAAATAACTATTATTAAGAAAAATAACAAGGACAACAGTGATAAATGTATTTCACTATATTGGTTATTATTATTATTATTATTATTTAATTAAAAATACTACTCCAACAGAGTGATTAAATGTTGTAGTAATACTGGTTTTAATCATGGAAATAATTAGATGAATTAGAATAACATTAAATTAAAATTATTTTATTACTAGAAATAATAACAATAATAATAATAGATGTAGGCTATTTCATCATATTCTTCATTATTATTATTATTATTAGTAGTAGTAGTAGTAGTCGTATTATTTAAAAAATACAATATGCCTACTAAAGATGAGAAAATAAAATGTTGTGGTAATTCTTGGTTTTAATAATGAAAATAATTATATTAAAAGAGAAACCTATTTAACTTAGCAGATATTTTTGTAGCCAATAAACTGTTTTACACAAATCTTAATGTATGTTTTTGATCATTATTATTATGAATGGTACAATACAGTACAACCCCATCATAGTAGCAACAATGATAATAATATAATCATATGTGATTATTACATAGCAAAATACTAAGTTTACCCAAACGATAAATTAAAAATTTTAGTAACTCTTGGTTTTATAAAATGGAAAATAATCATAATTAGGAATAACAGTAAAAGCATTACTAGAGCTAATGATAAAAATAATAATAATGTAAATAGCACCTGTGAAGCGGTCCTTGGTGTAGCGCCGGTTGCTCTCCATCCAGGGGAAAGTCAGCGCGCCCAGGTTGCTGACGTCGCCGCTCGCGGCAGGCGGCCCCGCGGAGCTCCCGGTGCTGAGCGGCCGGTGCGCGGGCACTCTGATGACCCCGGTAGAGCCCATGTTGGTTCCGTTTACGTTGACGCTCATGTTCATGTGGTAAGCTCCCCCGAGTGATGCCATCCCGCAAGAGCCGCCGGCGGCGCCGCCGTATCCGCCGCCGCACGTAAAGCCTCCCGCGCCGCTGTAGGCCGGGTGTCCGTAGTCCGGTTCGTGCATCCTCGCGCCCAGCATGCAGCTCTGCTCCACGTTGCTGAGGATCTGATCGATGCCGAAGTTGATGGGCTCCACGTGCGCGTGTTGCTGCAGGTGAGTCCCCAGGATCCCGATGTGATCCATGGCGCTCGGTGCTCCGCGCGCCTCCCTCGGCTCTCTCCCCGCGTGGCTCCTCTGCTGGACCTGCGGATCGTTATCTAGCGACGGGGAGCGTCGCGCGCGTCTTTCTGTTCGCTCCCGGCCCACCCGCCCTCATCTGTGCGGGTCATCAATCAAGCTGCCAAGGAGGGAGCGATATTAGGGGCCCCAGTCTGCAGGGCCCACAGACTGGACAGAGGGCAGGGATTAGAGGACGGATTAGTTTGGAAAGTAAACACCCCTTTACTTCTCATCGATAAACAATCATTTTCTTCCTTATTTATTTATTTTTTCACGTTTTCTTAATTTAGGTCCCGAGTTTAATTCCTTCTTATTCTCATAACGTTTAGGCCCTTGACTCCTGAATCAAATACCTGTGGTTCAGTTTTAATCGGTGGATTATTTTCAACATAATCTGGATTTAGACACTTGGTCCGTTTTTCTCCAGAGATTTGTTCTCCACGATAAAAAACCAACAAAAAATTAGAGTAAAATAGGAAGGATTCGTATTAAAATGATAAGAGAGCAGCGGAAGCCATGTCGATGGATAAATAGTTAAAAAAAAATCCATTTAAAAAAAGAACAAAGTTTGATTCTTCTAATAATCGACCTAATGGCCTGAAAGGATCCGAGGTGCAGATGAAAAATGAGCGGCTCTTAATGCGCAGCGGCTCCTTATTGCTGCGGATCTGCCGTTATTATTAATTCATGTTCAGAGGGATGACAACACATCCACCGGATTTTCCTTTTATTGTGTTTGTTTTGTTCTTATCTCAGGCTCATGCAGTCACACAAACCGTTGTTTTCGTTTATTCTGTGAATAATCGACTGCGGCTCTAATGAGCGCTGCTGTTCATAAATAAATGCGACCCACCAAAAACCCAAACAATTAAGTGAAAGATTAAACCAGAACCTCATTGATTTCCGCTCCTCCAAAGGCCGCTGGGACTTCATTACTTAACGCGGTACCTCAGATTAATATTTGATGTGCATTTACAAGCTGCGATTGGCCAGCTGCCTCTCATCAAACCTTAATGCTGGTGGCAGCCAATCAGCGCACGACTCGGTTCAGGACTAGACCAATAAATGCTCACCAGGGACCGGATGGAGATGAAATGCAATCATGCAGTAATGCAGCCAGTGTTTGGAGACAAGCAGCAGGTAGTTACCATCTATCTTCTATATAATCAACACTCTTCATCTGAAAGCAGAGCAGCTTTTCTTCACTGATAACTTCAGCTCAGAAGGGTTTGGGTTTGGGTTTGAAACAGATCTGCAGGATCTGGAACCTTGGTCCTGATGTGCTCAGTGACACTGCCTGGCATCTTCTCAACCATAATCATTTAGGGACTTTTCTTCTGTGCTTTGGGAAGAAAAAAAAGCATCTCAAATGGTGACAAGTAGCCACTCAGAGCAGGTATGAAGGGCCTGTTCTGTCAGACCACCATACCCATACTCAATATGCAAGACGTCCGATTTACTTTAGTTTTGTGGAAAATACTTTAAACCACCTCAATTGGCGTGTATCCCTTTAGTCATGTAGAAAAAAAACAAAACAATTTAAGGTCAGATCGCCAGACGCTTCAAAACACACCAAAAAGTAAGTAAATAAATAGTTTTTTGCACATGGCTAAAGGGATATATGCCCGTTGAGGTAGTTTAAAGTTTATTTTACATTCAAAACTAAAGGGATAAACTAAATGGATAAACGGGTTTTGACTATGGGTGTGCTGGTCTGACCGGGTATGCTCATCTGACAGAACGCCAGTGCTCCAGGGTTCTGGTTCTGACACCATAGAACCAGTAAAACACCATCAGGGAGGATGTCCTAAAATTCAGTGGGACCACGAATGGACCCAAGCATCAAAAAGCGCTGGATCCTTTATTGTCATTTTGTATACACAGAGTGTATGCAAAACAACATTTCATTTTGTAAATCTTTCATGACATTTCCATTCCATAAAGTGCAGCAGTGATCAAATGTAAACAGTGTGAGGAGAAAAAAATATGGAAGTTCAGAGCTTAAAATATATAAACTCAACACTAAGTCAGTGGGACCAAATGTACTCTTAAAATGTTACCTTTAACCAGTGGAGCGTGGTTCAGGAATTTGGTTCTTCCTGACCCAGTCCACAGATGATCTCCATCTTCTCCACGTTCAGGGTCAGGCTGTTATTCCTGCAAGTCACCAGATGCTTCATCATCTCCTCTCTGTAGTCCAGGTCGCTGTCATCTCTGATTAGGCCACCGTGGGGTCGTCTGCAAACTTCACCATGTGATTGGTAAAACCTGGGGACGCAGTAAAAAATAAATTGTTTCTATCTTTATTCTATATTGAAACATTTATCTGTCTACTGCATTTTACACAGTAAAAAAATAATACCAACCATCGAAGTAGTTGCATAGATATAGTTGTAATTTAGTTTTACAGTTGTAATATGGTATTCTGTTGGAATGGTGGTTCCCTGTAGAAACCGTTATAGCCGAGGTGTTTGGTCTTTTTCCCTGTATGTCAGCCACTCCTTGATTTCACTGACTTTTTTCCAATGATGAACAAATGGGATTTTTCTGTAGGGAGATGATGCAATAGCTTCACTAGATTAGGATATATGCATAGGTGCCCAAAACTTAAGAGGGCATTTGTATAGAAAACAACACTTCTAAACAGCAGCTGTACACTGTGGTGATCACTCTGCATGAAAGGGCTGTAGGTATGAAAAGGTCACTAAAGTGGACGATTGCTGGACCTTCCTCCTGTGTCCCTGCTGGTGAATGGACACCGGTTAGATTTGGCACCAGCATTATCAGAGCATAAGGCTCTTTAAGTTGATATCTTTCATGTTTGTAAGTTAAAACTTTTGCTCTAGCCAGACAGATACTTTGAACTCTGCTTTTATTAATTAAATTTAGTTCACAACACATGTCATCTCTCAAGGCACTTTACAGAGACAATTCAACCAGATCATACAGTCAAATTGATTGAAAGTTTTCTATCCAAGGAAAACCAGTTGCAGAGATACAAAAAGCAAATGTCAACCAGCTCCACAGGCTGCCCCCGTCCAGGAAACATACATCCAGGCAGACAGCTCCTAGCCAGCTCCCATGTTAGAGGATGAAGAGAGCACATCCAGTTAGTCACAGTCAGAGAAACAGGACTACACTGAAAAACAGGACAAAGCTCCAACATCTATAAACAAATGTGTTGATGGTAGAGTTAGCACAGCTGAAATATACCGCCGACTCTGGAACGTCTCTGTGTCTCACCAAAGCTGAGTTTCTCCCACACTTTGAGGACACCTGTTTTGGGCCCTGGATGCCGGGGGCGGTTTGAAATCAGGGGACCTATGTCCTCATGTGGGCCTGGCTAAAATAGACCACCTGGGAAGTCATCTGACAGAGAGCAGAAAGTAGAAAAATTTGCTATTTTTTGGGGGAGTTGCACCAAAGCACTCTATCAAAATGGAGAAAAACAAATATTAATGTCTCAATGCATAATTTCTGTTTAAAATCCTTAACTGAAAATATTCCTTGCTCTACAAACTTTAAAGACCTTGCTGAAAATCATCCGTCCACTCGGTCATTGATCCCTTCCCAGGACACCATCCATCCATCTTTGCTCCCAGCTCAGCTCTCTTCAGTTTGACACAGTTTCTCTTTCAGTTCTGAAAAAAGATATTTGCCCAAATGAGACCTCCAGATTCTCCCTCTGTTGGTCCCTGTTTTTTTTTTTTTTTGCCATGTTCTTGCAGCAGTAGGCCAATGAAGGATTTCATTGTTTCCAGGCACGCTGTGGTAAATTCACTGATAAAAAACCCTCAAGTCTCTAGCCACTGGTTTACTCAAATTTTAGACCAACCTCAAAACTCTAGTTTCTGTATAGACATTGGAGATTTATTTCATCGTATTAAGTTTAATCCCTTAGGCCCGGCGGGCCTGGTACCGGGCCCAACTGACACCTGCTCATGTTTATCTATTTATAGAAATGGCTAAAAACACAGTCACATGGTGTTTCATCCACACGCCTTTCAAACGGGGCTTTAAAATTTCTAAAACATATTTCAAAATTATTTTTTCACAAATACTTTTTCTTTTATAGCTGTGTAAACAATTAAAATGAGATTTGAAATTCCACCTGACATGTGTGAGACTCTGCGGGAGTAAAGCAACAGCAGGTATTCATTTTTAGCAACCCACCCCTAATGGCCTGCATCATTGGAAACTAGAACCTCAGACCTTTCCAAGGAGGGGTCACAGGTAATTATGCGACCATTTCAGATGATGTAATCGGCATGCGTTTCATAAACTTGCTCTGTTTTTCCTATCTTATATTCAGTTTGGTGTATATTCATTTCCACCTAGCACACTGCCCACCAAAACCTTCAACATATTCAGTCCAAATTTGCTTTAGTTATAGTCAAGATGTGGATCTATAAAGTCTGACGGTTCATCCAGAGTTCAAATGGGGTTTCATTGTTTTTTGCAGTTTTTATTTTGGAAAAAAAATTGGTGAAGCTCAATATTTTTCCTTTTTTCTTTGTTTAAGCACCTATAAATCAGACATGGTGACATTTAAAATAGTGGTTCCACCTGCTAAATATTCCTCAATGCCTTTCTGTCACGCAAATACAAAAAATTGTTTTTCCAATGTATAGTTATGGAGCTGTACTTGCTTTAATTCACATATCTAATTTGCTCCTAAGACCCTCTGGGCTTATCACTGAAAAAGCCATGCTAAGGGTTTTTGATAACGAGTTATTCTGTGATTTTGGTCCTGTTGGACTAACAGCAGCATTTGATACCATCATCCAGTAGCCTTATATCCTGACTGAAACGTCGCAACAGGATTTAAGGTGCAGCATCAGACTAGTTAATTTCACAGCTGCAGGGCAGATGGGTCTGTCTTCATCCTGATAACATCTGGTCGATCTCTGCACCTCTCGTTTGTAGTTCATTAAGGTTTTAACCCTTCTCCTTTTTTCATCTTCTCTCTTTTTACCATTATGCAGAAGACTGTCAGATATATCTTGATTTAAAGCGGAACCCTCAATCCTCTTTCTAACCTCTCTTAGAGTACCTTAATAAAATTAACGCATTCTCTGTTTGCCGTTTTTAAATGTAGCTTTATTAAGAAGGAAACCGTCCATTTTATTCAGTCCTAAGATTTCCTGATCTATCTCTATAGTTATGCTGCTATAGGCTTAGACTGCTGGAGGACATATGGACCCCTTTGTCATCATTCGCTTCATTCTATCTCTATCTCTCTGCAGAATCTGTTAGTTCAATCTCTAACGCTCTGCTCTCTGCTTTTTTTCTCATAATAGCTTCCTCTCTGGTCTGTTCCTGTTTGGCTGTGACTCCATCCTGCAGAGAAATATCAATCGTGCTGCTGCCATCAACACCTTTTGTTTATAGATGCTGGAGATCGGCCCGCTTTTTTCAAGTGTAACCCTGTTTCTCTGACTGTGACTAACTGGATGTGCTCTCTTCATCTCTCTGACATGGGAGCTAACCTCGAGCTCGTCTCGCCTGGCTGTGTGTTTCCTGGGAGTGGGGTGGCCTAAATCTCCGGACTAAATCTACACTCATAATGGACCAACCAGTTTTAGCCTAAAAATCAATGACTAAATGATATCTGGTGGGGAGAAGCTCAGAGGAGATCAACTCATTGCTAATCCAAATTTATGTAACAAATTCTTTATTGAAACTTAGAGAGGTTTCTTTTCTTGGTGCTTCTAAGTCTCTTAGAGAGATTGGTTTAAAGTTTATATCTAAAGAAACCCCATCATTTACACCCAGTTATGGACTTGAATCTGACTACATTGAGTCATTGACTTGGAGCTCAATAAATTAAATAGAAACAATTCTTTGGATGAACACGCAGGCCCAATTGTTGGCCTTTTGTGGTTGGCTTTGCAGCAATCCCTCTGACCATTCATGCACACCTCTCTTTCACTCCACCACCTTTTCTCCAAAGCGTCTTTAGCATACCTTAGTTGCTTAAGTTTTTTTAACATCCAGGCAAACATCAGAGCTGGAGTTGTTCTTCGCAGGCCTCACTAAGGCTCAGGGCTGTTTTCCTTCTCAATGTGTGACAGACAGCTCCCTATCAGAGCACTTATCAAGTGAAAGTCAAGGACTTCCAGAGGACCCATTTTCTAGTGATTGATGGAAGCCAGTCAGTGAGTAAGGAGACGGAGGAAACTTCACCAATACAGAAGTCAGGTGAAACAAAGTAAGCACTGGTTCAGGGAAAACAGCATTACTGGATGTTAACCAAAAACACGAATAAACTTGTAATAAACAGAACACATAGAGAAATACATTGATTCAGCATCCATGGCTATGGAATGGACAGTTTGCCTTTACTGCAGAAACACTTCTTCCTTTAATACCAGATTTCTCAATATCTGCTGGGAAATCTATCTTATTTTTTGCGCTCCGCTTATAGAGCTTGGCTCAGAAAATCATATTTGGTGAACTGAAGAGCCAAGCTTTAGAGGGTTCTGGTATATTGCTGTTTCTTTGACCTGATTTTGATGTATGTCTAAAGGCAGGCATACGATGTATGATTTTTTTGCCCTTTTCGAGGCAGATTATCCATTATGTGTAAGAATTTTTTGGATCAGGTCAGCTTTCACCCTGATGTAGTGTGTCCTGCGTCATGTAGTATACAGGGGGTAACCAAGGGCGATTAGCCCCTTATGACCGTCTCCCAATCAGGAATTATAAGGTAGGGAGAAAATCAGCAAGTAATCATCAATGGATGATTATAAATACCTAACACTATAACGTTTGAGCTGATTTAATGAATTTTAGTAATTAGTAAAAAAAAAAAGAACAATATATTTACTCGCGATTATAGTAACACCTCACTCCTGACATCTTCCAGCAGTAACGTCACGGTGCGTAAGCCTAGCGCCATTCTCCCCAATTTACAAGCAGAAGCAATGGGAACTACTAGACACATCTGCAATCAACAACAATTATTGAAGATTTCCAGAGGACTTCACCATTGAAATTCACCAGAGCTATAGTGAACTGACAATGCCCACGCTGTGCATGGCAGTACATCAAGATGTTCTCCAACTTGAGGGAGGATTTGCCATTGAACTTCTGGCCAGAGAAAAAAACATGTAATATGTAGCCAACATTTGGAGGGAAGAATGTTTTCTTTTTTTTCTTTTTTAAAAGAATAATTGTCTTGATGCCAAAAGAGCCCAACAGATTTTACTTTCACAAGTGTAGCGGTATGGCAATTGCCATATTGCTCCACTTGTTTCATGTATATAAATTGCTTTTATTATAATTATGCAGGAAGTTTTACAGATTATATGGACACTGCAATGTAAATAGAACAGAAAAACAGAAGAAGAAAAAGGAAAAAGAGATGAAAAAAAGAGGAGATAGAAAGGAGACAATTACAAAACATTTTCAGTCTGCTTCATCACCTGTAACGAGATAAAAAACAACAGCACAACCGAAAGACATGATAACGAGATATACAATAAAAGCAACACCTTGAAACTATCGCTAAAGTAATATTATTAAAGTCTGACATGTACTCTGTGTTACCTGAAGATATGAATGTGGGGTTTCTGTTTGGAAGTGAATCTCTGAGTACCTGGAGCCAAGCACCTGTAGTTGTTTGTGAGGAAGAAGAATGTTTTCAAGATGACTTGGATAATAGCGCATAGTGACAAACACCAGATACAGCACTGGGACTTGATCAACAGCCGATACCGCACCGTGACGTCACAAAACCAGTAGGTGGCAGTAGTGTTCTTTTTGACAAAATGCATTTTCTGCGGGTATCCGCAACCTTTTCAGAGCATAAGCGTGCTGCTCTTACCACTAGGCCAACACTCCACCTCTCCATCTCCCCCAACATGGACGGTGGGAAACTCCATTTATCTGAGCTGAATCCATCTTCTGTATCTTAGATCCTTTTCCTTTTATCATTTGGACCCTGTATGTATGAAGATACATCAAATTATTAATGTTGTGCTAATGCCCAGTGAAATCTGTTTATAAACACAAATTTTCTATCTTCTTTATAGCATTCACCAGTACACGCTTTAGGATTCTAACAGATACGGTTTAAAAGCCCTTCATGCACACACAGACTCTAAAGAGAACCGACCAACATGGTGTGCATTCATTGTTCCCCTAAAAGGCCTTTTTTCCCTAGGCTCGGGCGACATTATGATCAGCAGGAATGCCTGGTGGATGGGAGGAGTGGTGGGTTTGTGGGAGTAAACGATGAATGTTTGATTCTTGGCCTCAGCACTCAGAACGGAAGCCTTAAGGTTTAAGTTTTAATGAAGAAAACTGCTCATCCTCTGATCTCTGACATTACATCACAAATGGCTGCTGTGTGAATTTCCAGAGAGGAAGAGCAGCGTTGGCATCCTTCAATCAGACAGACTGAAAGCAGAAAGTTAATGGGATCATGATGTTCATGTTCCTCCACTTTGTGTGGGTCATTACCAGGAAAAATAGTAAAAATAACTGTAAATTTACAGTTCTAACAAAATTATTATTTTTTGAAAGGTAATGTTCTGTAGATGGCTGCTTGTTGTTCCAGTACATAGTGGTGAATTTCAAATCATACAACAAAATCAGACAAAAAGTGGTTTATCTTAAACACAGAGCACCTAGACTTAAGCTGAGCGGGATCTTTATGCTATCCACAGCAGTGAGGACTCCTATACTGCGTCCTATACTGGGGAAACCCAACAACAATTACAGGAACACATGGAGAGACATAGGAGAGGCATTAGCTCTGTGCAAGATTCAATTAGACACTTGGACCTCAAGAACAAAGGACACACATTTGAAGACCAAAATATTAAAATATAGGACAGAGAGGGCAGATGGTTTGAAAGATGAGTGAAGCTATCTTTGTGAAAAGAGAAAAAAACATCAGTAAACAGGGGGGAGGAATGTGGTTTCATCTTCCAAGCATTTACAGTTCTGTCCTTAAACTCCTTTAAATAAAATCGTGTTAAAAAATATCAATATGCACAACAAAAGGCTTCAACAATCCAAAAGAACAAAGGGTGGCTATTTGATTAGCATCTGACTTAGAAGGTGCATAGGAGGATGGACCTCCATGCTGCTTCAATTCATCAGTGCTCCAAATACAGATAACTCAGAATGACAAAGACTCCTGGGTTGGTGAGGAAACATCTTCAGAAAGTGGAAGCCCAGTTTTCATCCAATTTAAAGGGACAAAACCGGTTTTGTTCTGAAGATATTATTAGGTTATATCCAGGTAACACCTTCCTCATGGGCAACGACTTGAAGGCAAAACCTAAACTGTTTATAATGCGTTATTTCTTTTATGGTACGCCAGCATTCATAACATTTGGTAGGCTAATCACTGTCCCCCAGACATCCGCGGTTATATTATTTATATTTATATATTTTAAAAACAAAGCAGAGTGTGTATGACATAAAAAAAAAACGGTGTTCCCCTTTAAGCCTGTTTATTTGGTCTCTAGCTGTTCAGTATCAGTGTTCAATGTGGAAACAGAAGAGGCTAACATGCTGCCGAGCCTTTGCTCATAGACACAACAACAGAACTGGGATTCTAGATATAAACAGCTTATTTTAGACCAAACATAATCTATCATGTCACCTGTCAGTGAAAATCCTGGGAGTGATGTGTAGAAGAAGCTGAGCAATGACTCCTTCAGTTTAGAACAACCTGAGCCTGCCTGCTAACAGCCAGTCCAGCTACTGCTAAGGATTAGATGCCTGCATCCGACAGGTGGACTGTGTCTGTAGCAACAGTAGCTCCTGTCAGCAGTCTGGGGCCACAGGCCCATCCACCCGCAGCACTGTGGGGGTCTCTGTCCTGCTTTAGGGTCGAGTGCCTGCTTCCTGCTACTCTGCATCCACAGAAAGTGGGAGGGATGGGATGTGGACCCTTCTGGTCTCTAGTTTTCCTCCATCCATCTTGCGTGTCCGTATGTGAGACACTGATGGTATCATCCTGTTAAGCCTTCAGTTTGGAGCTTCTAACACTCTGACCTGAGTCTTCATTCGTGTTATTTTTAGTCCTTTAGGAGAGTATGTTTTTTTTTTCAGGCAAAAGAGTTGATGAAATAGAAATACTATTGAAAATACAATGGAAATTTACTCACTTATTCCCTTGAAGCAGTCAGTTGGTCATTTAGGACATCAGTTTCTAGGACTGGAGACTGATATCCCCATCAGTCTTTTCCATTAATCAAATTCTGAATTAAAGATAAAGAACACACCTAGCGCTCTCCATTAATGATGTAAACAAGGTCAGATGATTATGTTTATGCATGATGTGAGAACTTTTGGAAAAAAAGGAACAATCAGATCGTTAATGGAGCTTGGCTATTTAGGGCTTTAGATCATGAGTTTTAATTCATATTCCAGATTTAGCAGGTAGCTAGGCAAGATAACATAGAAGAAATATGATCTCTTTTTGTCAAAAGGGAAAGTTTTAAGCCTAGCCTTAAAAGTAGACAGGGTGTCTGCCTCACAGACTAAAAACTGGTAGTTGGTTCCACAGGAGAAGAGCCTGATAACTAAAAAGATCTGCCTCCCATTCTACTTTAGGAAATTCTAGGAACCACTAGTAAAACCTGCAGATTGAGAGCTTAAGTGCTCTGTTAGGGAACATAAGGAACAATCAGATCTCTAAATATCAGATGGAGCTTGGCCATTTAAGGCTTTATATGAGAAGGGATATGATATGATATTAATTAAAAATTATATCAGAGAGCTTTGGCGTCTAAGGCAGAAACCTTTGCAGGTGAAAACAACAGATTAGTGACCATGTCTCTCTGTAAGTAGATGATAATGAATGTGTGAGTCACTAACCTGGTCTTAAATTTCTGTCTGAGCCCAGAGGGTGAGGATGGTTCAAGTCAGTCTGCTGCCAACGCGGCGTGTCGGTCAGTGTCAGACCCTGATGTATCAGTTGACGGATGACAGGCAGGAGATGTCGGTGACTTGCTTGGTTGTCAGATATCCAGTGAGGTGCTAAGGGAGAATCCAGGACAGAGTCGGGTCACAGTTCCAGCCTCAGTACACAAACAGACAGATATCAGGCAGGAGTCAGAAGACGGGTCAGGAAAACAGATCAGACATGAAAAGGCAGGCTCCGACGTTGAGAGGCAGAACTGTTCAGGATCAAGCAGTCGAAACACAGGTACGCTAGAATAATTCTCATCAATAGGCTTGAAATAATTTGGCACTGATGAATGGTGTGAAGGATAGTTGAATAGAGATTAAACAGATGGATCAGATGATTGGTGATGATAACAGGGCGGAACCTCTTCAAAAAGTTCATTATAGTGTAAGTGGTCAGACACTCGTTGGCAACTACTTTCTTAATAATTTTAGAGCATTCTAGTATATAAGCATTATAATTGGTATAATATACTGTATAGAGGATAATACAGAAGGGTGTTAAATCCTGTCGCACCTCCTCCGGTGCCTATGGGTCAGCTGCAGGGTCGTTAGCCAGGAACCACCATTTCGCCCCTTTAATCCTGGAACGTCTCCTGGTGGTGGGGAAGTGACAGGGACATCTCCCTGTCACCCCCTGCAGCTGAAAGATGTTATACCCTGCAACTGTTATCAGGGGGTTAGGTGTTATTCCCCGAGGTTCTGTCCTTCCTCCGCAGCCAGAGCCAAAAGCTCCCTTTCTCCGCCTCCTCAGCCAGTTCCTTTGTTGCCCTCCCTATTATATAAGTAATGAAAACTAGACATAGATTTGTAATTGATCATGTTGTTTGTGTCGAGAGAAAAAATCTCGAGTAGTTTAGTCCCAGCTACCCTAAAATCCTGCGATAATTATTCTGGGAATAATTATATCTGAAATAGAGTTGGAAATCAGAGGTACTACTTGGAGGTTCGAAGCTGGATCTAACACACAAGTAGAAGGCTTAGATGAAGATAAAAGTTTTGGTAACTGTGAAAGTTCAAGTGTAGCTCTATCAATAAAATCATTCTTTTGTGAAGGGGAATAGATTAAATGGTTGCCCTTTTCCGTATTGTTCAGTGATAATGCAAAAATAGAAATGGAACAGATTCCGTAAAACGTTTAGTCATGTTCGGATTAATGTGTCTAACCCACATGCAGAACACTCGGAGGCAGATGAAAAAGTTCAAAAGATTTATTAATAATAAATGTACAAAGTATGTTCAGATCCAAGAGGGGGCTTGACTGGTCACGAGTGGGTTCACTGCTGAGGAGGACAGAGAGATTAGTGGAGGTCCAGGTCTTTTGCTGGTTGTGAGTGTTCAGGTCTGTACCTGTTCGGAAATGGAGCAGAGCTGCAGAGGGGGGGAACCTTGAGGGTCCAGAGGTTGTCGGCAGGCTGAGGGCAGAGGCGGAGGCAGAGCTTACTGAGTGCAGGCAAGATCACTGATTGAGTTTTCCTTCCAGTAATCTTCTGAGAGCTGGCAGGCAGGTACTTGACTGAGGCTGCTCTCCAGAGTCCTACTGAGAACAAGCAGACAGATCACCGGCAGAGAAACTCTCCAGAGTTTCAGGTATTCAGGCAGGATCAACCTGGGAGGCAGAGAGGAGAAAAACGGGATCAGGTTTGGTTCACAGAAAGTCAGAGATCACAGACAGGCAGGTTGGCTCAGGCTTGCTAACCGCTACTGGCAAACACTCTGGCACTGGAGTGAAGCCCTCCGCCTCCTAGAACGGATCTCCTGATGAGCAGATGAGAGACAGGTGGTGCGGTCGGCTCATGCTCCAGGAGATCTCGTACGGCGCCCCTCTGGTGGAGAGTAGGACAAACCTCCAGATCCCAACACGTTTAACTGCATTTTCTGATACTGATCCACTAAAGTGAAAGCTTCTTTTTGTGAAAGTGAACTCTGTTAAAGTGATCCTGAAGGTTATTAAAAAGTGGTCAAAGAGGACAGAAATGACAGTATTTCCTCATAACTACTGTTATTTCTTCACATTCAATGGCATGTGTCAGCACAAGGTCCAAAGTATGGAGACGAGAATGTGTGCGACTATTCACATTTTTAAAAAAGCCAATCGGGTTTAAGATAGTATTAAAGGCTGCATTTGTAGTATCACCTTCAATGTTGCCATGAATGTGAAAATGTCACAACTGACCATGTTGGTATGAAAACCTATAAAAAGTGTTTCCTTTGGCAGTAGTCCGTATCGCTCCGTCTGCCTTGTAGGTAGGAACTGTAAAATACAGTGTTGCTGCTGGTTGCTCTACACAATCTGTCTATCCATAACAGTGAGGAGGGCACACACAGAAGTTCAATACATCTCCATGGTTATGTCATTAATATGCAATTTAGCCTTATTTTAAGATCATATATTTATATATAAATAATTTATTGAACACAGTTACTAAAGACAACAAATAAATAGAAAGTAGGCACAAAACATCTAAATCTTTGAAATTGAAATAGGAGAAAGTGAAAATTCATTTATTTAAGTTATTGGATGTGGTTTAAAAAATGTTTGAGAATTAAGCCCTCTCCTTCATTGCTTTATGAACCATCATGCTACTACAGTTGGATAATTCAGATTCTGTAGCTTAATGTCAGATATAACAAACTAAGTAGATCTAGAGTGAGCGGTGAGCATCCTGCGCAGATTTTAGGAAAATCCTATACACTACTGTTTATGCTCTAAAAACATTCTAAATGACTTCGCGTTTAAGTAAATTCTGGATGCTACCCACTCAGGACACTTGGAATACATTGGACGAGCAGTATGGAGGGAATATTGACACGTTTTTTGTGGACTTTTATGGACCTTTCTGTCTCGGGCGCCATAGACCTCCATTATTTGAATGTCAGCAGACAGCAAGAAGCCTCCCAGATCTCCCCAGATGCATTTGAGATATCAAAAGTACTCCAGAGTGTTGTTCAGCATGGGGGGTGAGTAGAAAATGAAGGCTAATCATGTTTTGGGTGTCATTTATTTAAGTTATTGGATGTGGTTTAAAAAATGTTTGAGAATTAAGCCCTCTCCTTCATTGCTTTATGAACCATCATGCTACTACAGTTGGATAATTCAGATTCTGTAGCTTAATGTCAGACCGTTTAGAGTAGAATAGTATTTTGTTTTTGGATTGGTTTACTCTCTTATCGACAATTTTTTTGGTCTCAGTCTCTCTATCTTGGTCAATCTTGGTCTCGAACACGTGGGCTGTGTGTCGTACCCCTCAGACACACAGCCCACAATGGCCGAGTCATCGGAGAACTTCTGGAGGTGGCAGCTGTTCGTGTTGTAGGTGAAGTCAGAGGTGTAGAGGGTGAAGAGAAAAGGAGACAGGACGGTGCCCTGGGGGGCCCCGGTGCTGCAGAGTGCCACCTCTGACTGGCAGCCGTGCAGCCGCACGTACTGAGGATGGTCAGTGAGGTAGTTGGTGGTCCAGTCAGCTAGGTGCTTTTCCACCCCAGCGTCCTCCAGCTTCCCTCTAAGCAGCACCGGTCTGATGGTGTTGAAAGCGCGCTGGCAAGTCGCGCCAACAGCATCTTCCAGCGCCTCCCCAGTGACTTCAGGTGGGTGTCTATATGGTGTTGAGCAGCTTCAGCGCTGGTTAAAAAAACAACAACAAAGAACATGACTTTTACAGCGCTCTTCCAGATCTTCTCCTCAGTCTCACAGCCGATTCTGGACTCGTCTTTATGAGTGAAGTCCTTTATTTAGATATCATCAAATGATGTTGTCATATTTTTAATTCTGTATTTTATTTCAGCCTGAAAAGATTCATGCCGAATACAACCTACAGTTAGAGTTTTTTTAAATTGAGAAATATAGCCTGTGGCTCCCAGGCCCTGTTGGGTGATGTAAGCAGTGGGTATGATGACGTTATTGCCAAGCAGATGAAGCACTGGCAGAATACTGGTGAGTCCTTGGCCATTGCGGAGTTGTGCACGGGGCTAATAGGCCTGCAGAAGGGGAGCATCAAATGGTGAATTTATTCAGTCTAAGTTTAAGAAGCCCCCCAGTGAGATACACTGTTAGACATTTCTTGTAATTTTACAGGAAATTCCTGGCTAATAGTTGCCATAAATTTAGTGTAAGT
>JAGKQL010000053.1:7997026-8025978 GCA_018398635.1 Cyprinodon brontotheroides
TCTGCAGAATCTGTTAGTTCAATCTCTAACGTTCTGCTCTCTCTGCTTTTCCTCAGAGTAGCTTTGCCTCGTCTGTTCCTGTTTGGCTGTGACTCCATCCTGGAAAGAAACTTCAGCTGTGCTGCTTCCATCAACACCCTTGTTTATAGATGTTGGAGATAGGCCTGTTTTCCAGTGTGGTCCTGTTCTCTGACCCGTGACTGAGTGGGATGCTTCTCTCATCCTCCTCTGACATGGGAGCTGGCCTCCTCGGAGCTCGCCTGCAACTGGCTGTGTGTTTCCTGACCGAGGAACCTTTAACACGGCTTCGCTTTTTGTATCATGCTTCTGTCTCCCTTGAACCCCAGTGGAAGGCCTCAGCAGATGGCCACTCACACTGGAAGCCTGGTTCTGCTGGGAGTGCTTTCCCTGTTAAAAGGAGTTTTTTCCTCTCCACTGTCGCTGCAAGCATGCTTAGTGTATGGGATTGCGTGTGGAGTCAATGAGTCGATGCAATCAACTGGTTTCCTTTAGATAGGATAGAAAACTCTGTATCAATTTGACTGTATGATCTGGTTGAACTGTAAGTGCCTTGAGATGACATGTGTGTTGAATTTGGCTTATATAAATAAACTGAATTGCACCCTGAACAAGACACAATAATAATAATAGTAATAATTGAACTTAATTGATCTCATACTGGAGAAATTTACTTCTGCATTTAACCCATTCCCTTGGGGAGCAGTGGCTGCCATTGTGTGATGCCCGGGAGCAGTGTGTGGTTAAGCTGGGCATACACTGTACAATTTTTTCAATCGTTTCCTCATCGCTACAAACTCACAGCTCACGCAGTTCACAGCCTTCCTCAATGTTTGTTCTCACTCTCTGAGACTCAACGCTGTGATGCGATCTACCTGCTCACACTGTACATCTAAAAACCCTGTGGGACTCAGCTCCGCAGTGAGATGGAGCTACTCAGACTCGTCTATCCGCAAGCCAAGCGAGAACAAGAAGAACATGAGAAGCCTCACTAGAAGTGAAACCCGTTGAGTTTGGCAATTTGTGTGATTTTTGTGCTGAAAGCCTTACGAAGAAAAGGTGACAAAGTATTTGGACAAAGAAAGACATGTAGCTGATCCAAACGTGGCTACTATGATCTGTCATTTTTTACAGAAAGAACTCCTTGTCACCCACCCCCACTGTCATGGTTTTGGTTTTATTCTAGTTTTATCTCTGAGATTTCGATGAGATGCTTATTTTGCTTCTTGTGTTCAAGGTATTGTTGATTGTGTTTCAGTTCTTAGATACTTTTTCCTGTTTGCCCTCTCTTGCATCAGTCTCATACCAAGCTCCTTCTTGTCTCTGGTGTTTACACCTGCACCCAATCACCATTAGCCTGAAGTGTTTCTCTCTCCCATATATTCTTTTTTATGGTCACTTATGGTTCCTGATAGGTAGGTGGTTAGCAAGAGGCTGATTGACCCTCGTTACCCTGCTGCCGCGGCGCACCATCAGGCTGAAAGTGGGGCGGATCAAAAAGTATTCTGCGCCTGAATGGAGATCAGCCGAAGCGGCCAAAGAAGAATTGTACAGTGTGAAAAGCGCAGAGCTTTTGCGATTTTGCTCAAGAGGTTAAGGGTGGAGGTGCAGGGTGTGGGGATCAACCAGGTAATTACAACCTTCTAAAAGGACACAAACAGCTGCTCTCCTAACCCACTAGGCCAACACTCCCCTTTTGAGGGTCTCGGTTGTCCGAGACCCAGAGTCAGGCAATATTCTATACCAGCCTGAGAGGAGAGATTCGCAAGCTTGAGGGGTGATCTTTGAAGCTTCGCGATGAACAGCAGATACTGCTTCTTCCATTCGCTTCGAAACATGCAAATGGAAGCCAAGTCCACTGGATATTTTTGAACTTTTACGGAATGACTATGACCTGGATGACTGAGAATCCTGCAGGAAACTCTGCTGTTCTAACATCCAGTTTATTAAGCCTTTATAGGGCACTTGGTGAAATCGCTTTGAAATGCCAATAGTAATTGTTATTGGAATCCACAAGGAGGACCGAAAGAACCTTGTGCAGCGCTTTGTAACATTCAAAAAGCCGTATGGATATTTTTATAGTAAAAGTGCGTCAATGTAATAACAAAAGAAACGTGTAATTTGCCTGAATATATTAAGAAAAAATAACAAACATGCTTCTATAAGAAATTCGCTGAAAAAACACTTTTTACAACTTATAACCTTTAATACTGCACTCACATTTTTTTTTAGTTTATAAGAAGCCTAAATATAATTGCTAACTAGGCTTTTTAACTTTTTAACTATTCAGTTAGCTTTTTATATTTTTTTCTTGACTTTACTTTCTTTTATAACTTAATTTACAGTAGGTAATATATAATTCAAGGGCTCTTGAAATGCCAAAATAAGATTTACAGCCATGTAGCAGTATCTTTGCTGAATGGCTGGATATAGATCTTGAGCTTCTAGATCTCACTCACAGACAGGGCGGGGGGACTCCATTTGTAAGGGGTAGGCAAGTGATCAAAACTTGCCCTATAAAGGGTTTAAGAATATATCCTAGAGTTAATTATTTTGCTATTGAATCAAATAAATATATTTATATATATTTTTTATTCCCTTTCATTTTTTTTCCAGGTTATTTGTTGCTAAATGCCTGTTTATCTCTGCAGTGCATGTATATCCACTCTACACTATGCATATTTTGGTACCTAATGGCAGAAACTGTGGCCGTAGTGCCCTTTCACTATCTGGTGCGTCCTTTTTAGGCTGTTCCATTTTCTTTGTTAAACAGCTTCTCTGACGTCATCATGGGACATGCTCAGAGCAGTCCGGCTAAATACCATTAAACCATGTATATCTGAAATTTTGCTGTTTCTTTCTGCACTAAATAGCATAAGGTTAAGATGAAACAAAAACGTAAAACTCAAAAAGACTAGATTTACATATGTTTAAATCCAAAGCTGAAAAAGTTAGCCACCGGAAGTAGCGTAGGATCCCATTTCCGGTGCAGATCGGGCACGACTGATTAAACAGGATTTTAAGGCATTTGTTTTTTCATGAAATACATAATTAACCTTTAACCATTATATTTTAGTATGTTTACTGTTTTTTTGGGGAGGGAAAAATGTCATTTAAGTATTTATAACAAATAAAATAGAGGCTGACCGGATAGCCATATCTGGATGCTTAAATGAGCTGATGGCGCATGCACAGCGGATCAGGTGAGGCCGACAGTGCCGTCCACAATGCCTGGCACACACCCCAGACACTATCCCAGACACCATGCAGGACGCTAGTTTGTAGCTCTGATACAGCGGTCTGACGGTTTTGCACCCCAAGCCAAAACATGCAGCTTCAAGGCCAACTTTAGGGAACACTCGAGGGGTTGTAGACGGCGAACACGCTCGTCAAACCGACACACGGACACCAGTGGCGGCCGGCCCATAGGGGGCGCTGGGGCACCGCCCTCCCTGATAAGAAGAGAGAAACGTAAAATATATTTTTAGAAATTAACTCACCAAATGTCAGTTTTACTCTCTAGAGTGTGTACTAAAGCAAATTATATATAACTTCTAACATCTACTGCTGTCATTCTTCATTTGTGGATTTCTGAGACAGACTCACAATGCTTGGGGCTCTGATCAGGCTGCCCCGCACATTTTGCGAAATCTGCCAATCATGTACTTATTGCTATGTAGGTGAGATTTGGCAATTTGTGGCCAATCAGAGGTACATGGTCTTGGGGCTCACGAAAAATACTGCCCCCTTTAACGAAACTTCCACACCCAGGTGCAGGCATAATTAGAGGGCAATGGCGAATGTAACGGCGGTGCAGCACCAAATTACGTTGAGATCATATTTATCCTGCCGGGTTGCGCGCCAGAAGAACATCCCTGTTGCAGGGTGATATGAAATTTCATGTCATGGTGTGTGACTGTGGCGGAGGTGTGCGTCCACCTGCGTCACTTAAACATCCCTCAACTGGAGGTGCCACACACACATTCCCCACTTTGTATGTGAGTAGCAACCTTACACTTAGCTTACTACATACACCAGCTGCTCCTGGTTAACTGCTGGCGTACAACTTGTTCACAATTATATTTCAGTGGGGTTACTGGCGCTATGTGAGGGTGCACGCACCAATATTTCGAGTAGGGTGCTTGGTAATGGCGTAATGTGTGTGCGTTCTGTATGCGTATTTACTACCACGGGACTTGTCATCATCTTTCTGGCGCCGTCTTTGCTGAGTTCAAGCAGTTTGGTGTAGTAAACTAAGTCAATGAATCTGTGTAAAAAGATGCTGTAAGTTGTAAAGAGGTATTTACCTTTGTTTTTGTATATCATTGTTTGGAATATGGACCAACTGATTTATGAGGAAAGAAATTAGAAATAAAGAGAGCCTGGTGAGGGGCTTAAACTATTTAATGAGGGCTGTGGGAAGAAAAGCTGCAATTTCTGTTTTCTGTTTCTTTGTTACATTGCGAGGGTAACTGGAGGGAGGCTGGGGTAGGGGATCTTGTATGTTTTAGTTTCTTTTGCACCCTGTTTTGGAGTTTTGAGCACAATAAATCCTGTAACACCGGTAACCCGACTGAGCCTGGATTCTTGGAGCCAAAGAACCCGTCACAGTGACCCAAATCATCACTGTTACTGTTATTATATAGTAGAATTAAATCATTACTGTTAAATTGTATTTCATTTCCAATTGTTTATTTAATTCTTAATTCCGGATTAGTTGGAGACATACACTGGAAGCTATATCAGCCCCCACCAAAAATATTTTTCACCAGCCGCCACTGACGGACACCCACAATCCTAGCTAGTTCGTCATTTTCCTCTTGCATTGAGGTGTGGAATTACATAGCACAGACCACTCTTCAAATTTGGGCATTAATCAAAAATATCTGTGTCATACCTGCGACAAGCTAACTTCGACGCGCTGCTACGGGAGTATAACCAGCCCATTAAACATGGCAGAGCCCAGCATAAGGCACAAGTGAATCCTCAGAAATCCAGCTATGGTGAAGAAAACCAACTCATCATGAGTGGGTCTAAATGTTGACCCTGACAGCAGGTGAAGTCCTTTAAAAGGCAGATTAGAGGTGAGACTCTGCATATGAGCACTCAGTAGATGTTTGTCTGACGGCTGAATGACGGAAGGTGTTTCCCTTAAATTCATCCTCCACCGGGGTCAAAGGCCACTCTCTAATTGGCTTAATGGACTGTGTTGCAATAAAACAAGGATGTTTCAGGTCAGTCGGGAACAGAGATCAGCCAGGACTCGAGAGGGACAACAAACCAGTAAACAGAGCGTTGTTAGACACAACACTGCCATCCAGCAGGGAGATAGAGTTACTGAGCCCATCCCTCCATGTCTGCAGGGCTGCAGAGTGTTTCTTCATCAGCATGATTGAGCTCAGTTAGTGGAACAACCACAGTGTCTGTTTGAGGGGATGCCTGGTTACCCTTCGCCTTTTAAAAAGTATTCACACCCCTTAAATTCCTTAGACTGGTTTAAAGTAGGGAGGTAAATGCATGACCTGTGTTTTATGGTTGGGACTATCACATCAATATATCTTTTAATATAGCTCTGGTCTATATTTTTACTGAGTTCGTTGTAAATATCTCCTGGCGTGAACCCATCTCTCCTGCCTTCTTCAGTGAACCCAGAGGGGGATTTACCATTCAGCAATGGTTTGACAGAACTCAAGTTTCTGGGGGCCCCATAAACTCTGTTTACATGCTTATAGTTAATACAACTATTCCTTATTTGTGCACCATAATTATACATTTTGATAAAATCCTTTTTATAACAAATCTAGCGACTTTTCTGCTACTGGAGACTTGCGTTTGGCAACAGCATTTAAAAAGCAGAGAACTCTGCTCTCCAGAGCCAGTAGGTTGGTAACCCCGCCTGCCCTGCTCTCACTCTATCTTGTCTGCTGTCATGATTCATGCAGCTATTATTTCATCAAATGAAAAATGGAGAACAGAGAAGCAGATCAGGATGTGGCTTGTCTACAGTGAAAAAGAAGGACTGGGTTGTTTTTACTTTGGCCTTTTTGGAAACACAGGAAGGAGCCAATCAGCTAAGTGAGCTTAGTGCTTGGAAAAAAATCTTTCATTCCTTTAGAGACTGCATGAAAGTCAGCTGAGTACAAAATATAGAGAGGAAAACAACAAGTCGAAAAAGGGACCAGAAGAGAGGGACTAAAACCTAGAACAGATAATGAATGTCTATTCTATTAAAGGGGTCATAGAATGCAAAACTGAGTTTCCATTGTCATACATGAATAACGATACTTCAGTGGGTGAAATGGACATACAGACAAGTTCAAGCCCCATTGACACCTCCTCTCTGCTAATCTCACAATTCTAAACTTCCACCATAAACAGGCAGAATCTAAACGAAACCCCGAATTGACGTAAACTGTGTGTTGGGATCTGGAGTTCTGCCACCTTTCTCCAGGCGTCACAGAGGGTCTCCTGAGCTGAGTCACCTGCACACCTGAGGCTCATCCTCTCATCAGGAGACCAACTACTTAAGCAGCTTGCTAGACCTGTCTTTAGTGCCAGAGTGTTGCCAGTTATGGTTAGTTCTGAACCTGAGCCAAGCCTGCTGATCTGATACTCTGGAAGAGTAATCTGATCCTAATCTGTTTTTGTCTTCTCTGCTTCCTAGACCTGCCTGCCTGCCCTGACACAGCCAAAACCCTGACAGCCAAACCTGAAGAACCTCAAGCTGAGTCTGTTCCAGTTCTCAGGAGAGAACCTTGGTTGACCATTCAAAGTCTGAGCTCAAATCTGAAGTCAAACTCTGCAAAAGCTGCTGGCTCTCTGCTGAACCCTCAAACTCTGGACCCAACTGGTTCCCTCTCTCACTGCGTCAATCTGATTCTCTCCAGGTACAGATCAGTATCTGACTGTGTCAAGATTCCCCAGACCTCTGGCTAACCTAACTATCCCTTCTCTACAGAGAAACCCTTGTGAAGTCATCCCGGACCAGAATCAGTATCTGTGATTTATTTTGTGTGATTCAAAAATAAACTGTTGAACTTTTTTACCCCTGTCTCCGTGGTGTGTTCTGCATTTGGGTTTGATCCCCATACCCAACATGACACTGTGGGGATGTTGCTTTATTTGGTTAAGGCCTGTACTTTTGTTTAGAAAGTACCGCTGACTCTGTTGGCGACTCTTTTATTTTTATTTGGCAAAATCTTAATCTGATTTGTGCTTATCTGACTGTGTTCATTATGAAACAGTTTATTATTGATTTATTATTATCTAAAAACTGTTAATAACAGGAGATGAAATGCAGCTCCACACTAGCTTTGAATTTGTTGATGTCATCAGTATGCTTCTGTTCTAATTGACCCATATTAATGCTGTATGCTTCCCTTCTCCCTGAGTCCATACTTTCCTGTGTTCTTCTTAAGAACGTACTTGGAAAGGACATAAGCCTGTACTTGCGTTCTTGTGAATTGAGAAACAGCCAAAGAAACTGAAGTAAAAAAAATGTGTAAGTCAAAGTTGTAGCTATCAAGGATAAAACCTGGAAATGTTGACCTGCCGGCTTCTCTGAGGAACTCTGAGTTTAACAGCTGAGCAAATCAAAGGGCAGCTGGACAGAAATGAACGATCCTGAAGCGCAGAGCAGCAAGCTGCATAAATCCTTTAGTGTTGCCTGAGTGTCGTCAATGGAAAAAGTTAAAAATATGTATTTACTGTAATTAAAATGACCATTCAACATCAACTGGAACTGCAATAAAACTACTTATCAAAATGTTAAAGAGTCATTAAAACAAAGGAAACATGCTGACTTTAGTTTACTAAGATTAGCACGTACCTTAGATGGAAGCCATTTCTGAGGAAAGCAGACTGGACTGACTGGTGTCAATATCATAAATATTCCTTATGATATTTACAATCCTAGTAAGAAATATCAGCCGCGCCAAGCTGCCATCAGCAAGCACCTTTGTTTATTGATGTTCGGTGATTGTCTGCCTGGCTGTGCCTTTCCTGGATGGGGCCACCATGCGGAGTGGAGCTGGTTGACAGTTGCTCCTTTTGTATCTCTGCTTCTGTCTTCCTTGAACCCCAGTCGGCCTCGCTTCAGCAGATGGACGTTCACACTGAGCCTGGTTCTGCTGGAGGTTTCCTCCTGTTCAAAGGGAGTTCTTTCCTCTCCACTGTCGCTACAAGCATGCTTAGGGTGAGGGATTGCCTTTAAGTCAATGAGTCGATGCAATCAACTGGTGTTCCTTTGGTAGAAAACTTTGAAACAATTTGATTGGATGATCTGGTGAATTGTAAAGTGCCTTGAGGAGACATGTGTTGTGAATTACTGCTATAGCAATAAACTGAATTTAAGTAAATTAAAAGAGGAGGATTACAAACATTGTTTCAAATGTCAGAAAGTATAGAACCTGTTTAAAAAATGTGGAAATCCATGGTTGAAAACATTAAATCTGCTCTGATGAAGCCTCTCTGACACATTTGAAGCCATCATTTAAAGAAGCAGTAACATTGTCATTAATCTGCTTAACATGACTGGTTTATGTAGATTGATAAGGTGGGTTGTATGTAACTCTGAGTCCCGCACAGCAGATTTATGACATCCAGCACATTTTAGTTCACTTCTTATTTATGCTGCTGGGATTTCTGGGAGGGAATCGGAGCTCTGGACTTTCCAATCCATAAATATCTTTGTGTGTGACAGGCCAAAGAGGCACAAAGTCAAGAACTTCCGACCAGCTTCAGGAAGCTGCAGAAACAGGAGGTAAGAGGACTTCTGACACTTGACCCACACCAAGAAATTCTAATTTCAATAACTGCTTAAGGTAGGTTTTAACTCTAAAAACTGCTGACTAACAATGATATACCCATTAACCAGCATTTTTTTAGGATATCTATTATCCTCATGCTTCATAGCTCATTGGGGCGTTTTGGGTCAGACTTTTTCAGGCTTCTGGGTCAAAGGAATCCCTCAAACACATCTGAACGCTCAAACAGTGGGGGTGTAGACATGGGGAGAAGGTAAGAGGAGGACCTGAATGCTGTCCAACAAGGCAGCATGATTTTAACAATTTTAACTCAAAGTAGTTCAGAACATTCAGACCAAAGACTCCATCCCGTCCATATTATGGACTGGCTCAGCCACAATCTCACCTAAACAATCAAATAACTAGAACTGATATCATAGAGAGCAAAACTAAAGATGGCAAAGGCATCCATGTTTGTCAAAGAACACTACTGCCACCTACTGGTTTGTGACGCCATCGTGCGCGTATTGGCTGTTGATCAAGTCCCATTGCTGTATCTGGTGTTTGTCACAACGCTGCCATTATCCAAGCTCATCTTTGAAAAACATTCTTCTTCCCAAATGTTGGTTAAGGCATATTACGTAGTTTTTTCTCTGGCCAGAAGTTCGGCTTGGTGTCTCCTCCCTCTCAAGTTGGCGATCCAACGACAAACCCGCCCATGGAGATCATGAATTGGAATGGTGAAATAACTCTTTTTCACTTTTACCCGATGTATTCCAGCATCCAGCTGCCATGCACGTGGGCATTGTCAGTTTCACTATAGCTCTGGTGAATTTCAATGGTGAAGTCCTCTTGGAAATCTTCAATAATTGTTGTTGGATTGCAGATGTGTCTAGTAGTTCCCATGATTTTGCTTGTGAACTTTTGCTTGTGAACTTTTACTGATTAAAGCTAGATTCATTAAATCACCTCAAATGTGTTGGTTTTAATTTTACATAATGGAAAACTGATAGCACCATCTGTCTTTGCCAGCCATTTTTCCCATAAGAAAAGAGCCTTAAAGAGTAGAACAAGAGGTCCCATTGTCTTGCTAATGGTAACAAGACAATTTACATTTGAAATACGAAAAAACTATTTAAATTTCTTATTTGAAGTGCATAATGTCGTATTTTAGGAGTAAAAAATATTAATTCCATTGGCAAATCATCCTTTTTACCTGCTCAAACTAAGGGTTAATATACTTGATTTAAGAATGTTTTGTAAGAAACAGAGGCTGGACCCAAATATAACCAAGACAGGTCAGTGATTTTGGAACACAGTTTATTAAGAAGTGTGTTTGGTGAACGGGACTGAGTTTGAGAGAAGCAGGCAGGCGGCAGGGGATCGGCAGGCAGGTTGTGAAACTTTACCGGTTTGTGATCCAGAGGGAGCAAGGCAGGCCGTTTACCAGGGGCTCTGCAGATCCAGAGAGAGAGAGCAGGCAGTCCGTGTTGGACAGATTCAGAGAACCAGAGGTGGAACCATGTGAGAGGATATCCAGGCAGGTAGACAGAGTCAGAATTGGATCAGGCAGGCTCAGTATCAAGGTGTCAGTAAACAGATAACTTACATTACACTGGATTAACTTTACCGGGTGGGTATGAGATAATCTGGCACTGAGGACTGGTCTGATGGGGATTAGATAGTAATGGAAACAGGAGAAGCTGGTGAGAGCTGACTGCAGACGGGTGGAGCAGAGCAGGTGTACGGACTGAGTGACCAGCCCAGAATCAGTGCCGAGATCATTACAGGTTTTACTGATAGCCACACCATTTTTTACAGTGTAAGAGGTTTACTAATGCATTCATCTCTGCACAGGTGCTACCTCGCAGTCTGAAAACAGCTGGCATACAGCTGGAACTTTGTCAGAGTGCATATGAGATGGTCATAGGCCGGGAGGCAGGTAGAGATGCATGGGCTGACAGCAATACTTGGCCTAGGACATTTCTTAATGAAGCCAAAGTGAAGCAGTCCCTTTCAGTTTGTCCTGCAGGTTCTATCAATCAAGATGCTTAACAAAAATTCAGCAGTTAGTTCAACGTAAACCATGCTGGAGAACAGCTGAGGGCCACGTGTGAATTTAAATGATAGCCACTAAATCACTCAACAACAACAACCACCTCTGTGCAGATGTTATCTCTATGAGAATTTCTCTCTCCCACCCTCCCAACAAAAAAAAAACAAAAAAAAAAACAGGTGTGTGCCTGTAGGGGGTTCATTTTAAGGAGCTTTAATTGACCAAACTTTTGTTCGAAGTGCTCTGCAAACACAGCCACATCCATCCAGCACCAATTACAAGTGGCCTCATGGCAACCAGCCCCTCCAGTCACCGTGACAACCCAGATGATTGATCACCAGCAGCATCCATCCCCTAACCTGATCAGGCAAATTACCGTGGCGACTGCTGAGGCCATATGAGTCCAAAATTAAATTCAAAGAGCTCATCAGCTCATCTCAGTGACAGTCTCAAAGAGCCGGGGCCCCGAACGCTTCTCACTCACTTCAGGTCAAACAGACTAGGGGCCTGCTGTCTTTTCCCCCCACCCAACACACACCCACCCACACAAACAGGGCAAAATGTTTCTACACCTTTTTACACATAGAGGAAGAGCTAATCTCCTCCGGGGCCTCTGGGGGCCCGAAGCACCAGATGATAGCAGCAATGGGGGACATGAAGACGTATTAATGTACTGAAGACTTAATGAACCTGCATTCAGAGCAGAGGACCGTGGTGGTGGGGGTGGGGGGGTGTTACTTTATTAGTTTACAACAGATTAATGGGGATAATCATTTAAGTGATAGAGATGGATTACCCTTTCAGAGCTGGCCGCAAATTCACCCCCCCCAAAACAACCCCCCACCCAGACACACACACACACACACACCCTCAGCTGAACGGAGGTGAGGAGGTGCTGGCTGTGTATGTTTCTGGCTTCACATCATGCAAGACAGAAGTTATTGCTTCCTTCCTAAATGGAAACAAATTAACAAACTCAGCTTCCGATATCAAGTTTATTTAAGGAATTTGCAGTCTGTCCCCAAGGGGCGTGTCTTTCATTCAAGAGTTGACACAGATAAAATGAGAATATTTCCGTCAATCAGATCCTCCAAAACCAGCAGCAGGATGGTCCCTGATTAAAGAACACCCGGTTCCGTAAAAACGTACCGCAAAGATGTTCTTTACAGATGTAATTCAGTTCTGATTATTTATATAGCTTTAATTCACAGCACATAATCTCTTCTCACACTGCAAAAAAATGAACTAGAAATAAGTAAAAATTTCTTAAATTAAGTGTATTTACCCTTACTTTTAGTAGGTAAATAAGCTGATTTGCCAATGGAATGCGTATTTTACTCTTATAATAAAATAATTAGACAGTATACACTTGCAATGAGACAATGTAATTGTTCTTTTCTTTAAATGTAAACTGTCTTGTTCCGTTTGTAACCTCCTGAATCCAAGTAAAAATGCTCTTAGTTCAAGAAAACAAATACCTATTTAAGATTTCAATTTTTTGCTGAGCCACTCTAACCATAGATTTCTCCTGGACTAGCATATAGAGGCAGTTAATATTCACAACCCGCCCTCACACTTACTATGCATGCAGCGATAGTGGAGAGAAAAATCTCCCTTTTAACAGGAAGAAACTTAACCTTTCATCTGGTTTGGTCTGTCAGCGGTTTCCGAGATTGTCGTGGAAAGTGCTTTTTAGGAAATCCTATACACTACTGTTTATGCTCTAAAAAACATTCTAAATGACTTTGTTTCGAGTAAATTATGGACGCTACCCACTCCGGACACTTCTTGGAATACATTGGACTCCAGCAGTATGGAGGAATATTGAAACGCTTTTTGTGGACTTTTATGGACCTTTTCCTGTCTCGGCGCAGATATACCTCCATTATTTGACTGGTCTGCCAGCAGACAGCAAAAGAAGCCTCCCAGATCTCCATGCATTTAGAGACACACAAAAAAAGTAACCCAGTAATCTTTGTGAGTGTTGTTCAGCATGGGGGTGAGTAGAAAATGAAGGCTAATCATGTTTTGGGTGTACTATTCCTTTAATGCATTGTAGTTGGAGGACAGGAGATGGTGAGAAACATTTGACAATCCACACTGACTTAAGAGGAATCATAGAGGACGTATGCAGAGTCTCTTAGCAAAGATAATGAGATGCAAAACAATCCGGATGTGATCTCATGTCCTTTTATGTCTAAGTCCAAGATTGTTTCTAATCACATTCAGATAGATTTCATGCCACCTACTTTGGCTGTGATGCGTTAATACTGTACCTCGATCGTCCTTTGGTCCAGTTAAACAGATAAACAGTAAATTTTCTTCCATCATCCTTCAACAATCCGAACATTGAGCTGCTGTTTCATCATTATAAACAGATTTGCGTTGAAGTGCTTTAAATCTTACTAGCAAACCAGACATCATTTAGACTTTGGTTTTTAGGCTTAATCTGGTCGGTCCTTCATAGTCTGGATTTACTAGTCTTGTAGTTAGTTGTTGAAAATTGGGTTGTTTTGGTCGCTCTGATTTTGTTTTGATTCTTCCCAATTTATTCCAAAACGTAACAAACCCAGTTTTCAACATCTTTTCAACTATCTGAATATTACGGCTTTTCACTTTTCCCTTTTCAACAAAATTTAGACATAAATCATGTCGTCTTTTCAACCAGTTTTTGCTCGTCGGATTACTCTCATGTCCAATTGATATCAATGTCTGGATATCTGATAACTTTTATTGTTAAGTGAGGACAAGCATAGATGTGGTTTGAGATTATGATTTATGCCTCTCAAAATACATATGATACTTACTTACTGATGAACAGTTTAGGAATATTACCGAAATAAGTCATTTCCTGATGCTCAAACTCTAATGCCCAACTACTATATGATTAAACCATTCATGAAAATGCTGAGAATCTCTAGCACTAGCTTCTCTTGGAAAAGCCTATTGGAAAATATAATGTTATCATTAAATAAACTAAACAAACATATCTGGATATGATGATAATAAAAGGCAAGATAACAACAATGAAGATGATTCTCTGGAGGATGAAAGACAGAGAAGATGCCTCTGAAGTTACTGACCTACTCTAACTAACAGCAGGTCGTAGGCAAATCATGTTTAAATTTCAAATCATTCTGGCTTAAACATGTATATATAGTTACTCTTTATCAGACGATATTGTCCCAAAAGTTAGGAAATTTCTATATAAAAAAAAAAAACTTAAATCTTAATTTTAAATCTTAAAATCTGTGGGGTTTTTTTTTCATTATCTTATGCAGGCCAGTTAGTATCGGAATATACGCAACGGTTGAAATAAGAATAATTTCCTTTCCCATTGAGTTCCGTCCCAGTGTTCACGGGGATGGACGTCTGTGTCTTCAGCAGCGTAGAGCTAACAGAACTGGCAGCTGTTGCGTTGCAGGCAAGGGCTCAAACATGTGCGGCTGGAAGCCTTCTACACCAACCTCAGCTTCTGCACGCCCTGGCGTCCTCTTCCACAACAACTCCGTCTCCCCTTTCCTCCTCTAAATAAAAAATAAATGACAGGAGGAGACTCATCCACGACCTCCGACACTAAACTCTCCCCTCCTCTTGCATGTTTCCAAGCGTTCCTTGACAGTGTGGTTTCTAAGTCACCAATTTAGTGCTACTTGGTCCTAATGGAATTTCCCATTGGGAACCTACTAGCACTAAGTTGCTAACTGGTTAGCAAGATGCTTCCGACAAACCGGTCACAACCAAACTTGCTTGTGAACCTTCCACCACAACAACCCCATCCTCTTGATTATCGACCAATCACATTTACTTTATTCACTCGTGTAAAGTTGTGCACCATTCGGGAGAATTCCCAAATGCAACGGTTGGAACAGCAGTTTCCCTACAACTTTAATGGTGAACTTGAAAGGCCCTGATTGGTCAGTCCTACCAGTGTGACCTTCCATGTGAGGCCTAAGGAAGCAGGCATGGCTTGCACTCCTGACCTCTTTATCCACATGCAAGATGAAGGCAGTAACATAAAGGCTGCAGGCTTCTGAAACGTAAAAGAGTTTTAGTCTAATGAAAATGTGACGCGCGGGTTGCCTGAGTGACGCAGTTTAACGCTGCTGCAGACTTGAAGGAGTGAATGACTGCTCCCCAAAGAATTTAAGACAACAAACTGTCACCTGCGTCTGCCCTGTGCTGGAGGAGATATTGCTTCTATTGGCTGGTAATAAAAGTGTCACACACCTTACACCTGCACAGACACACCAGCTTGTTCTAATTCTGGGAAAGGTAACAATGCCAAAGCTAGCTTTCCTAACGTGCAAAAATGTAAAGCGATCCAGATACATTTGAATCCTGTTTATAGAGCTGCACACTGAGCGAGATCCTGCAGAGGGTGAAAAAAACGAATAGATAAACGTCCATAGAGAAGCTTTAATTACGTCAGCCTGGCTTTGTTGCACCATAGATCTGTGTCAGAGCGTCTGACAGATTGAGACAGAGTACAGGTACCACTGCATATTCACAGCACACACACACTAATCCTCACATGTGAACACGATGCTTTCCTGTTTTCATCAGCCACCATTTTCCTCCAACACATTGTTGCTCTGCCTTCCTTCTCTACATTTTCTCCAGTGTCTCCCACCCTTCCCTGGTCAAACAAACACAGTGGAAATAAATAGTCTTCCTGACAGCGAATGGATGGTTTGGATTAGAGTGAAAGAGGTTTACCACAGGCATAGTTCAGTTTGGAGCAGAGCATCAGCATAAAGTGCTTCACATAAACACCACTTAAAGGTGAAGAGGATGACTGTGGATGGGGTGGTCAGCAGAAACAGAACAGGATCTTCATCTTTCTTTAATGATTGGACCAGTTTGGTCTTATCCTGCATATTTAGTGCTTGTTTAGCCAATCAAAAGTAGCATTTAGACCATTTCAAGGAAGAAAAATTATTTCTGTCCAGCACCTTTTAAAGATGACAGAATTACAAAGCGCTTCACAGTAATAACACAAAGAATTACAGGAATATGAAAAATGGTATACATTTTTATGTCAATGATGTCTTTGCTTCTCAAAAGAATTAATGGAGTTCATGCAGAAGGAGGGCAGTGGGAGTGACTTCCAGGTCTGGGGCCAGTGAAGGGAAAGGCTGAGTCCATGTTACTGCTAGGAAACTCTGGTTGTGTTCCCACCGGGGGCATTTTCGGCATTAAAACATCTGATTTACAAACAAAGTCAATGGGTAACGGTGTTGAGCGGTCCAGCGGCACATTCGACCATCGGGAGCAGTGCATCTGAGTGTCTGACGTCCCGAGGATCAGAGCGTTCGAAGCTGGAGATCAGAAAACACAACTTTTGCCGATGGACACCGGAGCTTCAACCAATCAGAAAATAATTTTTTGGCGCAAACTGGCGCTACCTGCAAGCTGTCATCGCTTCTGCAGACATTCTGGATATGAAAAATAAATAAATATCAAGGGAGTAAAACCAGAATTTAAATTTAAAAAATCCGGAAGAGTGGATTGTTATGTAGAAGCCACAGAGAGTGAGCTCTGATCATTATTTCTGCAGCAAAACATTTTTTATGAACTATGGAGGAACATTTTATGAATATCCAAGTTAACTAGAAATGTTTAAACCTGCTGATGAAAAATATTCGATTGTATATTGTAGCACTTGCAGTTTTTACCACAAACCTTAAAAACTCTTTCTATTCACTTTCAGCCACTATGAACGGCAGCAGGAAATCCCCCCCAGGCTGGCCGCAGCAGAGAGCTTTCAGCAGGGATTTCCAGCGCTGCCTCATGGCGGTAAGCTGGAGGTCTGGCGCTCCCAACAAGACCTGCTTATTTTAAGTCGGGCATCCACCGTATGATATTTTCCATCGTTGTACTCAACTATAGCTCAAACTGTACGATGAAATCGCAGGGTGTAAAAGTTCACAGCTCACGATGTTCCTTCTTCCACTGAACGGCCCGACGCTCTGATGCGACCTATCTGCTTACAATGTTCATCGAAAAACCACACGTCTGACTCAGCGGCGCAGAGAGATGCTGCTGCTCGGACTCGTCAATCTGGAAGATGAAGAAGAACTCCCTTGATTGAACATGTGCAGTGCGGGAGGTTCTGGTAAATCAGCCCTGCTTTAACTGTCAGCAGGGCTGGCATAACTTTTCAGTCATGTCACCAGGCCAGGACACCACATGATTGACTGACATGACTGATTTCTTAGCTAGTAAAATAAAATAGGGCACGGATCTGTTTTGCTTTGTGAGGACAAAACCAAAAAGTAGGTTTTTCTTCTATGTTTGAGTTCATATTGAGCATTTAGACACTTTTAGACACATTTAGACACTCTAAACCAAGCAATGGAACAGACTGGACGTTGAGAACAGCCTGGGATCCGCTGTTTTTCACTCTGAGCTATGGGGGCTCATCAAAGCAGCAAGTCTTGATGAGCAAAACAAATTTAGTCAGTCTGACTTTAATTGTTGTTCATCACGTTTAAATGTGATAATACGGGAGCTCAACTTTTTATAAATACATGTTTATAATATGATTTTATTTGTTATTTATTTTGATTCGCTACTAACTTCCAGGCAACATATTTATGTTGTTTTTTTTGTTTGAGAAGGAAAGCATACATTTATAAAGATTAAATGCTCTAATTAAAAGATTAAGTAAAATTGTCTTTATTCCAGTTGTGGTACGTTCCACTTTTAGACAATCATCAATACTTTTGAGTGAGAGGGGAACTCATGGTACGAAAAATTGGCCAAAGGGGAACACAAGTCAAAAAGGTTGGGAAACACTGATCTAGAAGGACCTACTGTAATTTCTAAGGTTGGAATACACAGTAACTTTACCGCTGTATTAAATTTGTCACTGTTGTCACGTTTGGTTGTGGTGTAGGACCCAGATGCAGAGGCAGAGAGGCTGAGGTGATTTCTTGTGGATTTAATCAAAGGAAAAGTAAACCAAAGGCAGGAATGCAAAAAATCCAACTAATAAAGAAAAAGTAAACCAGAACTATGGAGACATCTGGAGAAACCAAACACGAAGGAGCCAGGGAGAGACGAGGGTAGGTGGACAACACTTGCATGGAGGGACAGCAAAGACAAAAGGAACCAACAAAGAGTGAAGAGCAGAGGGAGAGCATATGATATAGCTGACAGAGACAAAGGCAGGGCTAACTTGAGCAGACAAGGAGCAGGTGTGAGAGGAGACAACGAGGGAGCCAAGAAGAAGAACACACACACACACACACAAGGAGGGCAAACAGAGGACAACAGAAAAACATGAGAACTAACATAAATCTAGAAATTCCAACAAAACTGGAATTAAACCAATAACACTAGAAAACATGGAGCAAAGTAAAGAACAGCAGAACCAAGACCATGACAACTGTTCTGCATTTGGTTGCGTCCTCCTCCTCCAGCGCCTTTCTTTTTTGTTTCTCTCCCTCTCTGCACTGCCTTTCCTCTTCCTTTTACTGCGTTCGTAAACCGATTCCATTGCTTCTTATCCTCACATGCACCACACGCTAGCTTCCCTATAGGAATTAGGAAAACAAAGACCACATGGTGGTTGGTCCGGGTATGACTGTCAGGTTTGCTGGAGGCTTTGAGGACCCAAATGCAGAGATGTGTTTTACTGATTTAATAAAGGACTAACAGGCAACTCAGGCAATAATCCAGAAAAATTCCGTAAAAATTCCAAAAATATCCACTGGACTTGGTTTCTAAGATTTGAAGATGTTTTGCCACCTCTCCAGGAAGCTTTCTCAATTTCAAATGTCTGGATCCGCAGTGAGTTTGAGTCTTATATAGACAAAGCCTTGTATTGCTTGGAAACATGCAAATGAAAGCAAATAAAAAGCTTCCTGGAGAGGTGGCAAAACGTCTTCAAATCTTGGAAACCAAGTCCAGTGGATATTTTTTAAGTTTTTATGGAATGACTATGACCTGGATGACTGAGAACTTTTATCAGCATAATCCAGAAAAATGCCAAAAAAACTGAAAACCAAAACAAAATCCAATAAATGTCAGTGAAAATACACGTGGGGAGCAGGAGACAAGGAAGCAACAAAACAACATGAAACCAGCAAAGCGGAACAGAAGAAGTGGTGTATATGCAGGGAACAGAACAAAGGAGCCAAGGGGAAGGAACAGACACAAGGGGGCACCAAAGAGTAACTGAAAAAATACCAAAGCGACAGAAAACAACTACAAAGACACAGAATATCAAAGAAACTAAAAATGAACTTAAACAGAGGGTAGAACCATGATATCAACAGCATTCACTCATAAACACCTCACAAGGGCTGACTGAATTTCAAACATTTTTGATTTTCTCCCGACCTTAGGATTCCGGATGGGGAGGTGGTTGATGGAGGCCAATCGCCCCTCGTTACCCCCAGTATATTACTCGATGCTGAAACTTGCCATTATCCAAAAAATTCTCTCATGTAACAAAGATCCTTAAGATTCCCAGTAATACAAAATATTCAAGTCAGAAAGAATTTTGTTTATAGAAAGTTTCAAATCCATATTTAAGAGGTATGATTAGTGGAACTACTTTAAAACTGAACAAATTCAACTAAGCGTCCCAGATGTTTGGGCTGGCTTCCAGCTTTGGTTGTCCTACTTATGCAAATATTGCTTCTACAGGGTAACACAGCAGCTCCTTAGGTTATACTTCTGCTATGATGCCATCTGTCTCTGAACCCAAGATTTCGCTGGTTTTCCCCTCACACCTCTAACTCCACACTTACCATCACTTCAGATCTGTTTGGATTTACATGAAGTTAAGACAAAGTGAAGTTAGGTTAATCTTCTGTCCAGCTTTTGTTGTGGTTTGGATTCAGTCAGATTTCTTGCACCTTTGTCCCAATTTGGGCCAAACTCCGGTACAGCGCTGAGGCCTGTACTGCAACCATGAGTCCCAAGTCATCAAAAAATATGAGCTCATCAGCAGAGGGCTCACAGGTTATGGGTTGGAAAACAGCTATTTAGGAAGGTCACAACAGAACAGGTTAACATGGAACTGCTTCCTCCCAAAACAAGGACGTAATTTTAGGTGTTGGTTTTTAGGCTAAATATGGTCAGTGATAGTCTTGATTTATTCCAGATATAGTGGTTTTAATTATGCTGTTTGGTTGGTCTGATTTTGTCCCATTTCAGTCCAATAAAACCAATATACAGTAGCTCTGGGATTAGATGTCCCAGAACTAGATGATAGCCCAATAGCTTTGCTTTCACAAGCAGGCCATTATAACTGCAAACATAAGGTTCTGCTTGGTATGTGAAGATGATGTTTTGGACCCAACAATATTTATAAAACAATTTAGATACCAGAAAAGTTAATGCTTTTATTCTGCAACTACCTACATTTTCTGTGGACCAATGTTTTGATGAAAAAGTTGTAGCTATGACCTATAAGGGATGTATATTTTAATTAATTCAATTCAGTTAATTTCCGTTTATTTCCATAGCCCTACTGAGACAATTCAACCAGGTCATAAAGTCAGACTGGTTGAAAGTTTTCTAAGGAAAACCAGCTGTTTGCAACGACTCTTCAGCAATCCCTCACTCTAAGCATGCTTGTAGCGACAGTGGAGAGGAAAACTCCCTTTTAACAGCAGAACCAGCCTTCACTGTGAGCGACCATCTGCAGAGGCTGACTGGGGTTCAAGGAGACAGAAGCAGATATAGAAAAAGAAGCAGAATAAATGAATCCATAAAAGAACTGTGTTAGTAGAGTTTGGTATTTAGAAGTTGTTCTCAGTCTGTTGCACATTGTGTCCTTCATTACAGGAGCCTGTAGATGTTGGAGAGCAAAGGCTATTTACACACCGAGCAATAAAAGGTTAAGAACGGAGTCTCAATCACAATCAATCTCAATCACTTCTATAATGTGAGGACAAGTTTTCTGTGTTGCTTCTTTGTCTTTATGCTAAAGGAAAACTGTCTGCTTAGCAGTAAACTGTCACCACACGGCTTAGATGCTCATCAGATAGCAGGTTCCTCAAGGTGTCATTCTTTTCCTTTCTGTGGTGAGTTTTGCTCCCTGCTGTGCAACAAAGGTGGTTCGAATCCAGACTTGGGTTCAAAAACTCGAGAAGGCATTTTTATTTTCAACCATTGAAATAGTTTAAGTATTTGTTAATTTGGTGACTAATTTGGACTTTTCTTTAACTTGCTTTCATTTTATTTGGCCTAAACCTAACCATAGCTCAAAGAAGAGAACATTGCCATATGGTGACCAATTGAATGGCCCCATATGTACCTGTAAGTCCCCACAATATAGGATATTATATAAAACTCTGCCACATTGTTGGTAAAACAAATCCACACAGATGTTTTCTTGTTACAAAACTGCAGGACCCACAAGTATCAATGAAGCAATAATTAACTTTGAAATTTCAAGCAACATCTTTTCATATATTCATTTCTTTTTGGCTTTCCAGATTAACCTGAAGCATAGATGGTAATCACATTCACTGCTCCTGCAAATAATTCAGTCCTCTTACAGTTTAATGAAGAGGAAAAATGAATACTAGTTTCTAACCTGAAAAGTTAATGTTAAATAAAATGCTGTGAGGATCCTGTTTTTGGTTTCAGCAAAATAAACAAAAGCTGACATATTCTTGGTCTGAGCCACTGATCTAAATGCAACCAAGCTTACAGTTGTAGTGATACATGTATTCCACCACAAGGTGTCAGTAGAGGAACAAAACAGGATGGCTCTCCAGTCAACCAGGAGGGGTCAGGTTTAGCTTCCAGATTCTGAATGAGCCCAGTATCATACTGGGAGGCCATGGACCACAAACACAGGGTGTATAAAAATACAAAAGGCTTGTATTTTAAAAATGTTCACCATCTGTTAGATAATAGTAAAGCAGCCATATGTGCCCCCTCCATTTGCTGTTTATTGAGGTCTACTTTAGCTAAATTAATCTCTTTTCAAAAGGAGTGGAGTACTGTAGAGATGTGGCTTACAGGAAAAAGTAGTTTATTCAAGTAAACTAAAAGTGCACTAATTGCATACTTAAAATCAAACAGTGCTTTTAGAGTTCACTTATTCTGAACTATATTTCATATACTTAACAATAGTATAGTCAAGTGTACTTGACTATACTATTGTATACTTTAAAAAAGTACCACTTTAAGTATACTTGAAGAACAATTTAGTTCAAAGAAGTATTACTTTATTAATACTTCAAGTACACTAAAAGAAAGAAAATCAACCAGTAAAGGTCTAGAGACATTTCTAATTATAATATGTGTTTATGCATCCATGTTATACTTTTATATATATATGTTATACTTTTGAAATAAAAAAATTAAAAAAGGAACATTTTTCCATTTAAAAATCAAAAATGTTTTTTGAAGTAAGGAAAAACAATCGTTGGGTATAGACAATGTCCTGATTCAAATCTTTTATACCTGAACTGACCATTATTTTCTTTCTTTGTGTCATGATTTTATCTAAGGCTCGGACCCACATGCAGTGAAGCCAAACAGAGAGACACAGAATAAAAGTTCAACGGGTTTTATTGAAATGTTTTGAGCTCGGTGCAGAGTTTCTCCGAACTCTGCTCAGCCGGAAACTGGAAGACGAGGGGAAGACAGACTGTTAGATTCAGGCTCAGTGGGAAATTGGATTTGTTCATCTTGAAGGAGAGGATTTGTTTTCACTCACGTTTCCAGAGAAGTGGAGACTCTTTGACTCCAGTCTGTGTGTTGGTCTTCCAGGGTTTGTTAGATTCGGTGGAGGGCGGAACAGTGTTTACCCAGAACCTCGGACAGAGTGGAATGATGCGCCGCTGGTTGCAACTCAGTTTTCCTGTGGTACTTGAACGGGTCGTGGTGAAGTTCCACTTCCTTACTCAGAGAGTTCTCTCAGCGTACTCAAGGGGCTGGATCCAAAACCTCCTGTTTGGAATCCATTGCTCAGTGTAAGACTCAGTTGATCCCACTTGGGAGAAGGCGGTTCAGAAAGGTCCAGTTTGCAGAAACGCTTCCTGAAGAAAGGCAAAAACAAACAAAGTTGAGTCTGAGGGAGAAACAAGCGCTCAGCAAAACTCAATGAGATCTCAGCTTGGCTTTGAGTACAAAAACCTGCAGTGCACAAATTTAGATTAGGCTCAGAATAAACAAAGCTTGGCTAGCGTGCCCCAAACTGGCAAACACTCTGGCATCGAGGTAGTGGCAACCAGCAGCTTAAGAGCAGTCCGGTGATGAGGTAACCGATTACCGCAGGTGTGTGAGGAGGCGGACCAGAGCCAGACGCCTCCTGGTGGTGGAAAGGAGAAACACAAAGACAAGACAAACAGACAAACACAAAAACGGGAGTCCTGACACTTTGTCTCTTTTTTCTGTCTTAACCCTATAATGCCAAATGTATCATATTTATACATACGGTTTCTGAAATGTTTTGCGTCTGACACTTTTTGCATAATTTAATGGTAAAAACTTTGCTCAAAAATCCTATTGTACACAAACAGATATACCTGATAACAGAGGGCAGAAGACTACACTAAAAATTATCTTGCCTTATCGCATAGTAATAAATTATTAATGTCAAAAATTTATTTCTGTTTTTTCTTTTACATAATTTGTTAAAAGGCCAAATAAAGGACTTCAAACAAAAAAAAGTAATTTTCTGTTTTGTTTTATTCTTGGTTCAGGCTTTTAAAGGGTTAATGTTGGCAGTGGGCTTTCTGCTGCCCTGCAAGGTTTTAAACCTGGTTTGAATGGAGACTAAAAGCCATTCTAAAGCACATATCAAGGAGCTCATTTTGAGCCTGGATCCATATTTATTTTTGATTCTGTTCATGGTGGAGAATCCTGCTTCACAGCAGCAGGTTGAGCCAAACATCCTCTAAATGTTCAGGGTCACCTTTGAGCACCATTTCACTTTTCTTTCACCAGTTCACTCACAGTTCTTCCAGCAGTCCACACTTTCTCTACTCTCTCTCATCATCTTCTCCTTCTTTCCCCAGCGCCCAGCTTGCCACAGGTTTACCTGCTGTGTCTAAAAAGCAAGCAGCAGCAACCCAGACTGACAGCAGCTCATTGGCTGATTAGTATCACTTGTAGCCTGGAGCCAGACGCTCTTGAGGGCTTTACAATATTAACAGGAGAAGTGATGTTTGACACTGTCGTCGGACAACATACGGTAATTAATAAATGTTTTCACATACATAATCATACCACAGAGAAGTTGGTTAGAAGCCCAAGCCCCATGCAGCCAGCGGGATCCAGCCTGGGGCTGATCGACCGAGGGCCTCCCTGAGCAGCTGAAGACGCTGCCGGCAGCGAAGTCCCTCAATCGGATCAATAGGTGATTACTTTAGATCCCGCTGAACCCGTAGAGCCCATAAATTTGTGTATTACAAGAGAAATAGCCGATTTTTGCAATATTCATGTTTAACCTCATATTTAAAAATTCTCGTCTCTTTCGCATACCCACATCATTTGAAAGCTAACACCTTCTAGTTTCTGAAATATACATGAAAAATTGGGTGAGTAAAAACACAGCCCTAAGCTGCATCAAACATGAGTAGTTTTTTTTGTGGCTGCTTTGTCATGTTTACATTTTGACATGCTGCTATATCTGTGTTAATTGTGCTTTGGTGCTCACTGTGTCCTTAAAATGAACTTGGTGGTTGAATTGTGGAGAATCTAAGCTTTCCAACGATGCGATCACCAATAGCCCCTTGGTGTGTGTGGTGATTTTGGAGTCTCTGCACTTTATGGCAGTGGAGTTATAAATTTTTATTAGCAACGTTTTGTTGTTGTTTTACCATTTGCAGACAGTCCCTAACCACTCGCCTGGCCGCTGCCTGTGCATAGAGATCAATGTAATACATCCAGCTCGGAGAACGGCTCGTTTTTCTCGAAAATAACACTTTTTGATTCTTGTAGTAAGTAGTCTGTGCTATCAGGACATGAAAGAGGCGTCATTTGTGTTTCAACAATGTTTCATCTATAAACTTTGAAAGTGTTGATAGCAGCAGCACAGCTGATATTTCTCCAGGATGGAGTCACAGCCAAACAGGAACAGACCAGATGAAGCTACTATGAGAAAAGCAGAGAGAGCAGAACTGACTAATAGATTCTGCTGATGGGAGAATAGAAAATAGAATGAAGCAGAATGATGAAATGGGAGTCCCATGTCCTCCAGCAGTCTAAGCCTATAGCAGCATAACTACATAGATAGCTCAGGATAACCTGAGCCACTCTAACTATAAGCTTTATTAAAAAAAGAAAAATTTAAGCCTAGCCTTTTAAAGTAGACAGGGTGTCCACCTTACGGACTAAAACTGGTAGCTGGTTCCACAGGAGAGGAGCCTGATAACTAAAAGATCTGCCTCCCATTCTACTTTAGAAATTCTAGGAACCACTAGTAAACCTGCAGATTGGTTTGATGTTTGACAAATCCACAAGGTCTGCATGGTTCAATTAGGCCATTTTAGTGCATCAATCTCAAAGTAAAAATTGTGTCACTAACCTTAGGAAACATATAGAGCAAACCGATCAAAAGAGATAAAACAAAATAAAATCATTAGGGGTTAGTAGTTCCACAGCTGACAAGCACATGTAGAAAGAAATTGGCCACCAGCTCCTCTTTAGCTCCAGCTGATGAGTTTCATAAAAACTCAGGTTTGCCTTCTTCTGGTTTTTAGAAACTCACCAGTTTTGTTCCCTCTTCTGTCACAGGTAGATTCAATTCGCATTCCTAATGAACAACGGAGTCGGGCCTCCGGTCGTGTCACAGAGCAACAAGGCAAGTAGGAGTCACCACACTGGCTAGAAGGAGTCTGGTTCCTGATTATGTTTTGGAGGTTTTTGGGGGTATGATGCATATAACGGAGGCAGGCTCTTCACCCCTTGGGTCATAAGGGCCTCAGCATCTCTCTCTGTTTTGGGTTAGACTACATGTCCCTAATTCATTCTGATGCATTTGTGGACATCATCCTAAGGTGTAGTTGCACAGAGGAGGGACGTGCTTTGTAAGCCTGAGTTGTGTCTCTGTATCTTGTGAACGAAGGGTTGCGTCTCTGAACTTCAAAACCTTCTCGAACAGATTCAAATCTGTTTATTAATTAGGTTTGGTTCTCAAATGACTAAAGCTGTGCTGCTGCCATCAACACCTTTGTTGGAGATCAGCTTGTTTTTCAGTGTAGTCCTGCTTCTCCTGACTAACTGGATGTGCTCTCTTCATCCTCCTGACATGGGAGCTGACTTGGGGCTTTCGTCTGCCTGGCTGTGTGTTTTCTGGATGGGGCCACCTGCGGCGCTGGTTGACAGTTGCCTTTTCTATCTCTGCTTCTGTCTCCCTTGAACCCCAGTCAGCCTCGCGGCAGATGGCAGCTCACACTGAGCCTGTGGTTCTGCTGGAGGTTTCTTCCTGTTAAAAGGGAGTTTTCCTCTCCACTGTAAGCTACAGAAAGCATGCTTAGTGTGAGGGATTGCTGAAGGAATCAATGACTTGATGCAATCAGATGGATTTCAGTTTGGTTGTATGATCGGGTTGAATTTGTTTCTATGATCTGGTTGAACTGTAAAGTGCCTTCAGATGACATGTGTTGTGAAATGGTGCTTTATAAATAAACTGAATTGAATTGTACTGAAATAACATCTGACAGAAATGTAAACAGAATTGTTTCCCAATGATTAAGAAGCAAACAGTAAAGAAAGAAGTCTGATAATATTAAGGTCAGGGAAATTATCTGAATGAGGAGGAAAAAAAAGTCACAAGGAAACACTTGAAATATAATCTTTTAACAAAGAAAAACTAATCAAAGTCAATACTGATTCTTCAAAGGAAATGTAATATATGTTCCACCATTTTCCCTCTTTTTCCTGAGTTAGTCTTCTAGAAGTGAGTTTCCAGCTTTTCCAAAATCTCAGCTGACACTCTGATCATTGCTGTGTCCATTTGCTGACAAGCTGGTGGATCCATGAATAAATATCTAGGTAGGTAATGAGTGCGGATAATGTTGGCGCTTAAGCACAGGAGCCGCGGAACAAAGCCAGCCTTTCATGCTGGAGCGGTGGAGGTGGGTCATGGGATTAGGAGAGCGTGAAGCCGGCCGGGTGGTTGTATCCCAGTGAGCTGCCGCTGCAGACACAGCTACTGGAGTCCAAATTAGGAACACATGACCACAAAGCATTTGAGATTTAATCTCACCATGTGCCCATTTTAAACTGCACAGTAGCAGCCGGATATTTAATCAGGCCAAAGTTGAATTAATGCACCAAGCATGTGATCTTAGGTCTTCAGGAGACGACTGCCTCAGACAACATGAAGAGTAACATGGAACATCAAAACTCATGAAAACATAATTTCAGGTTTAACATGAGCTGATGATTTAGATGCATCAAGATGAGTGGATGCCGTCTTTTCCAGGTGATGGGATGCATTTTTGTAAAAACTCTCTAATCATTTTGAATATTTCTGCTTCACATTTGGCTCCGTCCTAATCTCCTCTAATCTCTCCTCTGTTGCTCCGGTTTCTTTGTCACCTGCCTTTCGTCGGCGGTGTCTCTTTCCTTGGATCTATTTTCTCCTGATTTAATTCTTCTTTGATGCCATCATTGGTTATTTGTGGCGGATTTGCTCGATCTGAAGCTCAAACTTTAATTTCTCATTTTTCCCTATTCCTCCTCCTCCTCCACCTTCTCCTTCTCCTCCATGCTGTTCCCACTAACCTCTAAAATGTTGTTAGAGTTAATTGCTCTCAGCAGGCTCTTCTCTGCATCCGTCACGCTGCTCGGCATCATGTGATGACACTGTGGGAGCTTGTTATCAGGAAGGCTGCTCCACTCCAACCATCCACTCATCCTGAATTTGATATTTTTGGGCCAGTGGGAAGACGTCTGCTTCTCTAGTGATGACAGACTCTGCTCTCTAGACAGGAGCCTTTTTCAGTTTTTACAGCTTTGGACCAGAAACCAGAATTCCCAAATGGCTGAAGAGATTCTACTTCCATCATCAAGGAAAATCACCTCGGTAAGATGAGGATTAAAGTTGCTTCATCAAACAGATCAATGAGTAGCTCCTGGGACAAAACCTCCCAGTTTGGGTCTTTGCTGGACCAGAACGCAGCAGCAAATGTTTGGGTGAGATAGTGTTCAGGAGGTCAGAAGGTGTCGAGTTTTGCAGGTGTTATTTCCTTCATACCTTTTAGCCTCTTCATAGTTTTTATAAATTCTTTATCCTACTGTATTCACTTATTTTTGCCTCTTTGAGTTAACCCTTTCAGGTCTGTGCCAGGCAGTTTTCAGCTATCAGCTTGTCTTGTGTATTTCTTAGTGTTGTTAGTTAGTCATGCCGTTGCTTTCTCTGTTCTTCTTCCTGCATTATTGGATCGATTCTGTTCAATTCATTAAAATTTTCAATTCAATTTATTTCTAAAACATCAAGGCACTTTACAGAAACAATTCAAACAGATCATCCAGTCAGATTGGTTGAAAGTTTTCTATCTAAGGAAAACCAGTTGATTGACTCGAAGGCAATCCTTCACTCTAAGCATGCTTGTAGCGACAGTAGAGAGGAATAAACTCCCTTTTAACAGGAGGAAACCTCCAGCAGAACCAGGCTTAGTGTGAGCGGCCATCTGCTGAGGCCGACTGGGGTTCAAGGAGACGGAAGCAGGTATAGAAAAAAAAAGCAGAGATACAAAAGGCAACTGTCAACCAGCTCCACAGGCGGCCCAGTCCAGGGAACACACAGCCAGGCAGATGAGCTCTGAGCCAGCTCCCATGTCAAAGGATGAAAGAGAGCACATCCAATTAGTCACAGTCAGAGAAACAGGATTACACTGAAAAACGGGATGATCTCCAACATCTATAAACAAAGGTGTTGATGGCAGCAGCACAGATGATATTTCTCTGCAGGATGGAGTCACAGCCAAACAGGAACAGACCAGATGAAGATACTATGAGAAAAAGCAGAGAGAGCAGAACGTTAGAGATTGAACTAACAAATTCTGCAGAGTGGGAGAAAAGAGACAGAATAAAGGAGAATTATGAAAAAGGGGTCCCTTTGTCCTCCAGCAGTCTAAGCCTATAGCAGCATAACTATAGAGATAGCTCAGGATAACCTGAGCCACTCTAACTATAAGCTTTATTAA